>KZ652459.1:121154-183766 GCA_001010745.2 Gerris buenoi | reverse complement strand
TCGATTGCAAGATTTGCACCGGACAAACAAACAAACAAGAAAGCAAGCTAATAAAAACGTAGTAAAATTAAATATAAAAAGTAAACAACCACCAGTTGAACGCTTTTTTTTTTTTTTTTTTTTTTTTTTTAATTAAATTTGACTCAAAAATCACAAGTTTAATTTAATTTTAATTTTTATACAATAAAGACGTTTAATAATAATCCAATTCTGGTTCATACCCTCTCAGTTTAAAAGGTTTAAAGAAGGTACGTTTTAAAAGAGGATTGGAAACTCAAAAAGAAAAGAAGCATTTTTATGAAGAAAATACTCTCAGTAAATAAATAGATCCCAGAAAAAACTGTATTGACTTCGGACCCATAACGTTTTGAATTCTGTTTTCAAATTGAGTTTACATGAAGCTTTCAATCCAGATTGAGTTTTCAATCAATTGGCTGAGTTTAAAAAACATTTAAAATCCTCCATAAAAACTTCCTAGTGTATACTAGGAATTAATAATTGTTTGGCCTTGCTAGTCACGTAACGGTAACAACCTAGTTACCTCTCAAGGTACAATCATTTTTGTTATCTTGAGAGACTCCTAAAAAACTTGTAGTAGGTTTGTGGGTGTACTATAACTACTGACAATATTAATTTTAAAAGAGCTAAACCACAATTATGGTCCATACTATTAGTAAATAAACAACAGAAAATTGTGACTAATATTTCATCCTAGTTAACTCAAGCTGAACAGAATTTAATAGTTTATTTGTGTTGTGCGGTTACTACACTAACTAGTAGTCTAGATGTTAGCAGTCAATATGTTAAAATACATTAACACACTGTTTGTTCTTAGGCACTGATGATGGCCTTATAAAGGCTGAAAGCTGCTTTGGCTAGTAAAAAGTTTATTTTACGTAGAGAGACAATTTTTATTTTGTCCTTTACATTAACACAGTTTAAGGTTTGGTAATCATTAGTGAGAAAGTTATAAAAAAAGTTAAATTCTTCCACATAGGGAACTTGTGAGTACATTGTCTGTTTATGGAGTTAAAATACCTAGGAGGGTTTCATTCACTTTACTCTGGCATTTTTGTTAGACCTCCGTATACGACATATTTTCATATGTCTTATGTTTAAAGATTCATTGGAATATTCCTAGACATATTGCCATTAATGTGTCCCTAAAATATTAACATTTGTCAAATAGTTAAAGAAACATTGGCCTTACTGTTAAACCAACATCAATATTACGTGTTATAGTTAAAGACACATCGGCATTTTTCTGATGGTTAAAGAAACATTGGCTTTACAGTTAAACCAACATCAATATTACGTGTTATAGTTAAAGACACGACGGCATTTGTCTGATGGTTAAAGAAACATTGGCCTTACAGTTAAACCAACATCAATATTACGTGTTATAGTTAAAGACACATCGGCATTTGTCTGGTGGTTAAAGAAACATTGGCCTTACAGTTAAACCAACATCAATATTACGTGTTATAGTCAAAGACACGTCGGCATTTGTCTGATGGTTAAAGAAATATTGCAATATGGCTTATGGTTTTAATTTCCTCAAAAATAAATAAAATATAGATGTAAAAAAGTTACTCAAGAGAATAATGTATGCTATCCACTATGCTATGCTACGCTATTCTATCCGGAATCTAAAATGTCTTTGATCTTCCGGAGCACATCTTTAGTAAATCCACCTTCTATAACATCTGTCACAATAGTCACTATTTCATCCACTATTATAGTCACTATTATAATGATGTTAGAATTGGTTAAAAAAAATAATAACTTTCTCAGATGCAGCATTATTATTATAACCATTTTGATCTACCAGAAATGGATTACACCTTAACCTGCCTTAATATAATTAAAAATTTAAAAAAAAACCTTTCATTTACTAATAAATTTTAAACTCAAATAAAAAAAATTACAGAGGCTTTGCCAAAACTTTTTACATCACATTAAAAAAACAAACATACCTTTACATCAATTCTTCAAATAAGTTACACAATACACAATTTTGTCATTCATTTGCTACATACAAATTTATCTAGCAATTGAAAACAATAAAACAACCTATTAACTAAGTCTATGATCTTTGTTCAATCTCAGTTTTAACTAAATCAAAAAATATACGTATATATTTTTTTTTTTGTCGTAAAAAATTACATTAAAAATCATTACTTCTTCAAATTTTGAATTTAGCTTTTTACAAATTAGGGAATTAGTATGAAATATAATTTGGAAAATGTGAGGATTTAAAAGGGTTCTAATAGTTCATTTTAAAAAGATGATTCCACAGGGAGATTTTAAGGTAAAGTTCTATTCCGTAAATGAAGATATTTTATTTTATTAACAAACCTCTATAAATTATCACTAAATTTTGTGCAATTTAGGGAAGGTTTCAATTGAATCATTATTCTCTCTTTTTTGTACCGCAATATCACAATAATCCATCAACTAAAAACATTTGTGCTTTTAAAAATTTTAATCGTAAAATTTATTTATTAAATATAAGTTTTTTTATTTTTAATTAATGCAGTTTTATAAAAAGGTATTTTTTTTATAAAAGGAAGGAATACATTCTTTTGTAAAACATGGCAAATTAACCCCTAAAGCAAATTTAGTTTTAATTAGATTCTTTTTTTCAAAAAAAGTGTTGTTTTTTTTATAGAATTTAAATTATTTTATATGGTTCAGAATTAAGTTCATACCAAAAATCTCTGCTTCTAAAAGATACAAAATTTAAGTTTTTAATCCAAGTTTTGATGATTAAAAAGGTGTTGACTTATGATAAAAGCTGTCCCATTCCCATCATCAGTGCTCTAAAAGTCACAAAAGAAAAGTGAGGTATAATTTGTTAGTTAAATTTTACATGTTTATAAAAAACATGCATTCTATTCATTTTAAAACATGATTTGTTCATATATGTATTTCTAAATTAAGTAATCATGTATCAAACTATATTTTTGGTAGATTTAATACAATTCTAAGATCTGTATGTATTGTAAGAAACAAGTACTATACAATATGATTAATAGATCTTATACATTACAAACATGAAGATTTTACATCTTTCAAGAACATGTTATCATAAGAAATATATACCAATTAAATGGTAATCTTTTTAGAACACTGATAATGGCTAGACTCCCTGAGTTATGTTTCCGTCACATTATTTTTTTAACAAACATAAACACCATTTAATTTTATTCTAAAAAAACAGGAAGTTATTGGTATCGGACAAAAGGATGATTTTTTAAAGACTTAATTCGAACTTCATCTTAATATAAATGAAAGATTAAAAAAAAAAATCAACACTTATTCACTGAAAGAACTTAAGGAAAACTAGGAAAAAATCTCACTTTTATAATATTTAACGTTTTTAATTACTCATTATTATATATGTTTAAACATTGACTATTGCTTAAAAAAGCACTACGGATTTAAAGATACACGAAGAATTGTTAATATTAGATAATTTTGAAAAATTTGTAATAAATCATTATATAGATTTATCATGGACAAGGAGTATAAAGTTGCATAGAATTAATTTAAAATAGAAGAATGGCTTCACTTCTGTACCAATTTCGTTTATCATATCAAAAATACTCGTGACATTTTTTTTCTTTTTTTTCCAAACACTAATTTAATTAACCTGAATGACCAATTTAATCATAAACAAAGTTAATGGTTCACTTAACATCCAAGATTTTTTTTTAATCAGGAACCATATGTATTTTTTTCTTTAACATGTAAAGATACTGAGATCAATATCATGAGATCCGTTAAATAGTGCGTTAAATTATACGCACCGCTTCGAGCGATTCACATTCATATAGAGATTTCTTAGTATTGGGCCCAAACATACAACAATTGGCATCGCTTATTACTTCTTCTCCTCCTTCACATTTCTAGAAAACATAATGTAATTAAATAATATGCTTCGAAAAAATTAAAAGAGGTTTCAAACAAAATATTAAGATTTATTCGGTTGTAGAACGAGACCAACCAAAAGTGGCCGCCTAACTCAAATTAGGAAATAAGACATTTTTCCCTTAGGGACCATAGATAAGTGATCAATTTGACAAGGTGGCCACAATAGCAGGTTTTACTGTATAGATATAAGGGTGATTCTCAAACTAGGGGCAATAATTGTGTCCCAATGTATTATTTCACCAGGATATTTCCTATCTTCCCAGTTTTTCTCTGTTTTAGCTTAAAATTACAATAATTAACAAATCTCAGAAAGAAAAAAATATTATGAAGTCATATTTATTGAAATATGGATAATTGAAAATTCAAACATAATGCAATTATGTAATTACCGTATTTGTCCCAAAATAGGATATTATCCAAAATAGTTGTCTCATGCTAAATGTAAAACATATTTCTTAAGATTTTTAATGTTTATTCACAGGTGACAGTTTAATCTTAAATAAAATAAGTTTTTATAAATCTTTTACTGATATATGGTTGGTATACAGGACTTTAAAATCTGTCCAATGTTTTTATGTAATACCGTAATGAAAAATAAAGTGAGCCCTCACTTTGCTTGCTCAAGTCCGAGGGAAATTTCTTACGGTTAGTAGTTTGAGAAGCTGGCAACATTGACAAGAAAAGGCGTGAAAAAATGGCGGCTAAAGCCTTAGTCCTGATTTTTTTTTTTAGTTAAAGTTGTCAAAAAGGTGCGTACCTTTATTCGTGTAATTACCGTATTTGAATTTAAATCATTATTATAAAATGCTATATTAAATAACATGCTATAAGAAAATAACTTTGATATTTGTGTAGTGTTATTTATTTGGTTCTAATTTAATATTCAATGATGAAATGTAATTAACGTACTAAAAAATGTGTAATTACCGTAAATGTAAATAAAATGACGGTAATTAAATTTTTATTACTGTAATTAAAAATTTTATATTCTGTTATAAAAAGATCGTAAGCTTGCGGAGATAGAATTAAAAAAAAAAATGTCTAGGTCTTTCGGTGGTGACCGTGTCTCAAAAGATGTACGCCCCAAATTTTCTCTCTTAAAACTAGAGCAAAATTGCCCCTAGTTTGAGAATCACCCATAACTGTTCACTGTGGATGGTGTAGGGAAAATTCCCTTACCTTGGACACTTAGCAAAAATCAAGTGTTATAGATGCCACTGATATGATAGCTGCTCACTGCAAGGCAGTTGCTACAATAATATTACCGGCTCCGCTCTATGATCATATAAAAGAAAAAATATCTCCCTGGAACGGTGCTGAAGGCATTTGTCCAAAGTAAGGGAACTCCTCTTTATGCAATACTCCACTGGAATTTAACGTAAAAAAAAAAACATAGCACAACCTTATGTTAGCAAATTTCTTTGTAACCTGTTTTGTAGATTGTGTATTGCAGCTTTTCTTATTTGAGTAGCGAATAAAATTTCTTCATCTAAAATGCAGCAATAGAGTTCACAAACACGAATAACATAATTGCAATGTTGCAAATAAAAATTCCGAATTGGTTACTTGTAGATTTGTAATTTCCTTTACTCTTGGCAACTGATTTGAATTATATTTATTGCTTCCCATTTAGAATTTAGATTTGGTATTATTTACAAACAAGCACTTAAGCACACTTATGAATAGGATGGAGCAAACACAAACCAAAGTTTAGTGTTCGCTGGCATTCCATTTCCTTAGCTTAAGCAAATTACTTAAAGAATCTATAGATTGTTTAAAATCTGTGAATGTCATTAAAATAATGTTACACTTCAGTTACAACCAAGTAACCCTGTAATGGAAGTTATCACAAAGCGTTTATGCATTGGGTTTAATTTGTAATAGTCCTTGTAATTAGTCAGCACGTGCTTCTTCTGGTATTAATAGTTGACAAATTCTTGGCTTTACTAGATCATAAAGTTATTCAACAAAACTGATCATATAATTGTAGCTTATGACTTCTAAAAACTTTAAGGTGAAATCTGTTAGGGAATCAGCGTAGCTAAATGTTTGTATTTTTGCAAATCCCAGAGAGCCGAGACATGATTCACATGAGTAAAGAGACTCCTCCCCATAACCCCCCCCATACTGTAATAACCTAATGAAGTGTTGACTAGGATGAAAAAGAAAAACGAAAAATAGTTGAATGTAATCAAGTGGAATAATTATAACTGCACTTTGTCGGATAACAGCCTTTTTCTGGGCTACATAAGACTAGATTATACTCGAAGAATTATAAACTCAATTATATTTCAATATTTTTATTTTATTTACAAAAAAAAGTAAAATATAAATAAACTGGTTGGAAATATCACATAAATAAAAGTAAATCTTACCTGTTCTTAAGAGGTAAAGTCTTTCCACGATTCTCATATGCAGACTGTATATAAGAATTATCTGCTTCAGATGATATTCGACTGAAAAGTAAGATAGATTAATGTTAATGACACCCCTTTTAATAATAATAATAGAATCCTGAGTGAGTCCGAGATTTTACAGAAATTGTCACCTTAACTATCACCATGTAGATTACGTCTGATCAGATATCTGAGAGTTCTATCAAGGCAGTGAGACTACTCACAAGGCAGCTACAAGAACAATCACACCAGATTCTAGAATGCTGGGTAGCTTGTTATTTTGTACTTTTATATAACTTGATAGCAGATCTAGGAGGCAACAAATGTGATAGCTTGCTTCGTATTTGATATCAGAAATATTCAGTATACTACATATTATATATTTAATGCTTCGTTTCTGAATCCAAGTCGGACATGTTGGATATGGATATCCACTATGAGTAAAAGGCATAAAGTTTTTAAATACCTCCGCAATAGTTCTATCAAGTTGACTAACATGATAGTTCTGTCACGAGAGAACTATCTCCATGGCTTAACATATGGCGTTTCAGGTTCTGCAACTATTATCAGGTTTGCCACCTGTTTAACAACATTTTATTTGTGGATTGCCTTAAGAAAGATGGTTTGACATCTACATAGGGTCTATGTATAATGTCGTTCTTGAGCACATGTGAATTTAAATTATCAATTTTTTCTTCCAAAATCAAAACACTTCTAGATTGCAACATGGTAAAGAACTACTACACCACAAGTTGAGAACACCACTCAAACCAAGAAGACAATGTAACTTAGTTTACTGATTAAAAATTTAGTGATTAAGCTAATAAAAAGTAGTTAACTTAGGATGATTACTTTAGGCCAATTGTCTGCATTTCCTCTTCAAATCATACATTTAAAAGGAATATTTAAGTTATACTTAAAAATTACCTAGGAGAGAGATCTGCCAGATTAATACTGAGGGATTTCTCAATCAAGCTGCGATGTTTCATATCTTGAATTCTTTCTATTTCTCTAGTCAGCTTCTCACATTTCTGTCTTATGATATTCTCTTCAAATTCTTTGGCTGGAATTATCAAACAAAATATGAGTTTAAGGTAGGTGACAACACATTTCAAAAGTACATACTGTATATTTAAATTAACATTATAATGCTAAACTTTAATTCTTATACAGAAATATCGTTAATAGAAACTAAGATAATACATTTAAGAAACGGCAAACAAGTCTTTCTGTTTGATTTGTCATCAACCCCATGAAAAACAATGATTTAGCGACAAGATTTCTATCAATTCACCAGGAATACACATTATCAGGAGTTTTATTTTCCTGCAGAGTTTGAATTAACAAAGAATTACAGCAGTAAACTGTTAGTCATACAGCCATAATTGCAGTATATCTTTTTTATTATCTAGGAAAGTAAACATTTTTTACAACGAGGGGGGAAAAACAGATAAATAGTTAAATGTTAACCACAACAATGTTTTACTTGTTAAGTTCCTACTTATTTTGAAAGCTTTCGTTTATTTCATGTACATTCCTAACTCAACCCATTACACTGGTTTGACAATGTACTGATCAATTTAACTAGTACAGTAGAGTCTTGATAATCCGATTTTCCAATAATCCGAGTCCATTAATAGTTCATGGAAAGAAGGAGGGGGAGCGGGTTCCCTGAATTAAACACAATTAGGACAGGGCAGGACAGTGCTAGTAAAGATTGTTCCACATCCTATTTCATGGAATTCCTTTCTTATCTGAGAAGCTGCGTTTACTGGAAGCCTCAATTTGTGTCTTTTTCTTCAGTTCTAAGTTAAATCTTTAACAGAAAGCATCGTGTGACATTTTAATAATGAGTGAAAGAAAACATACCGAATCTTCCGTTTACTGTGGAAATAGTGGTGTGTCACTGAAATGGCACGGGTGTTAGGTGTGAAACAGTGAGTTTTGTGATTATTATTTTTCAATAAAGAATTTACATTTTTCGTAAATTTCTAATTCAATTTCGATAGATTTTGATTTAAAAATATAATTTAACAGTGTCTCTCTCTGGCCAGAATATTTTTGACAAAATATAATTATGTGCTCTAGGTCTTCTTCGGTCTTACAGGTGTAAGCATGCATTAAGCAATTATAACCATGCAATTTTTCACCATGATGTTGTTTTATTAGTACTAAGACATCATGATATGATAAAACTAACAAAAACAATAACAGCAATGCCACCTAAAATTCAAGTTTTTAACATTATTTACAAATAATATTACAATTAATACTATTAAGAGTACCCTATTTTGTCCCTAGTCCCTATTTGCCTCAAGCCCTTGAGCAAGGCAGGCTCTTGAGCCTTATTTTGTCTTTTAGTCTAATTTTTCTAGATGTTTCCACTTTACTTGGGGGATGATGCATTTATTCTGATAAAACTTTCAAAAATCTAACAAGCCAATCATTTTACATTAGTTCATTACATAAAAATGGATAGATTTAGTTATTATTTGTTAACAAATAACTAAATTAAATATTATACCTTTTAACTCAGACTGAAGCTTTCCTAATTCTACGAGGAGACTCTGACGGGTTTTCTCTACTTCTTTCTTCAGAGTGGCTTCACTCTTTGTTCTCTCCCTGTCCAGGCGTGCTTGCTCATTTATCTGACAGAACAGTAAAACTTCAAAATTACCAACAACTAGAAATCAAATATCCAATGATATAAAATAAAATACATAAGAAATAAAATACCATACGTAGCTATCCTCTTTTTACAATTAGTATTAACTTTTGACACTCAGATTGGCCAACGTATATGAGGAAAAAAAAAAACCACTATGCCTAAAGGGGGGGTGGATCCAGAGACATTTTTATTAGCTTAGTTGGCACGACCTTCTTAAATAAAAAATCCAGTGCTCTCATTGGCTCTCCTCCACATTTTTTCAATTATACCACTCTCAAAAGTTAATGACAACATTAAAAAAAAGTTAATACTAAATGAAAAAAAAGTATATTTAAAGAATATACCTAACTAAATTCTATAAACCAATATTGATAAATTGTAGAACACTCCTATTTATTTATTATTTTAAGTAATGAAGTGTTAAGCTAACAATAAGGCTTACTTCATGAAGTATTAATACTATATATATATATACTATTATTAATACTATAAAGGATGTTAATAACTAGAAAATAAGTAACATAACCAAGCCGACAATTAAGCTGATGATGCCACATTTGCATCATGCTTTTTAACTAACTATAACAAACCAAAAGTGACACATAAACATTTTAGTACCATTCCCATAAAATCACACAAGAATGAGTAGATCATGTATGTCATACATACTTTTTGACAATTATCTACATATAATAAGTATTGACAGGTAATCTAATGAATAACTAAAAAAAGTCAGATTTATAGCTTAAGGTATGAATATTACCTGTGTTTGAAGTGCCTTGTTGATCTCAGCTATCTTGGCTGAAACATTTACTTCAGATTCCCTGACTGCTTCCTTCTTCACTCTGGTCAAAGCCTCGTCGTTCTTAAACCTGAGGTGTTCAAGCTCCGACTTAGATACAAATTCACGTTCAAGCCTCTCATGCACTCTTCCCAACTCAGCTTCCAGCTTATACCGATCCTTTAGTAGCACAACAAGAAAAATCAAATTACAAATTATCTCAAGATAAAATTATTAGTTAGTTTTACTATCTATAATAATACTAATCAGAGAGGGATTTAGGCCTGCCAAAGGGCCTCTACAACTATGTATGTAATGGGGATGAAACCATGTTAGTGTGTATAACTATATAATTGACAGGCTGAAAAAGGATATACGTCACTTCAATGAGTAGCTACCTATTTAGGTTTTGAGAGTAATTGTCGATTTAATCGATATGGATATATCGATGTTTTAAGGCATTAACATAAGCTCAGGCTCATCAGTCTAGCGATCTGTAAGTGTCATTGCACAGACAACACCAAATGTTTTTCTTTTAGTGTTATTAAAAAAGTGTCAAAAAATTTAATGTTTGTGCAATAAATATAGGTTTTGCTATAAACTGTTTTAAATGAATCTCTACTAATTGAACAGTCCTCTGGTCTGTTATCTGCCGAATTACAGTATAATAAAATATGATCATACCTGCAGTTCAGTCAATAACTTAGCAACTTGAGTTTCTAAAGTAGCTCTTTTACTTGCTTCTGCCTTTAGACGTTTTTCCAAGTCAGCAATCTGTAACAAGAAAATTTTAAAGTTAGTATAAAATTAAATTAAGCATAGCAGTTTTGTTAAAATTATCAGTGAACTTTTTAAACAGTTCAACACAAAGGTAGACAAATAACCACAAGTCAATTAACTAAAGGTAATTTTTATCAAATACGTTGTAATTTCCAAAATATTATAATAAATAGATCTAGATTTAGATCACTTACACTTCTCATTTTTAAAAACAAATTTGTTAAATTAGATATTTTTTTATTCAAATTTGGTATATAAAAATTTTTTGTTGAGTTTGTCATACCAATTTTGTATATTTAAAATGAAATACCTGTAATTCCGAGTCAGATGAAGGCATAGAGGGTTTTGGCTTATCTTCTTCATTACTTGAAGATCCTTCATGACCTGTGTAAGTACAAGCATCCTGCAACTTTTCAATATCAAATTAATATTTATGACAATAGTATAATCAATGAAAACAAACAAAAGAAAGACATTTTCCTGATTCCCAATGATTTTCAAATGTGGCCAGGTAAGAAACACAGAGAGGCAACTCCTTTAGAGCATACCTGTTCGTCAAGGCAAAGCATTTTAATTTCCACTTTGAGCATACCTAATTGACCGCTCTTAGCAATTTAGTTACTACTTTGTGCATACCTATTTATCAGCTTTAAGCATTTTAGTCACCACAATTCAGTGGTGATACAACATCATAGTAACAGAGAATTTAAAAAGACAATTAATTCCGAATTTTGCCAACCAGTAATTGTTGAATTTTTTGTTGTTCGAATTTTGCCAACACTTCAACATTTATTAAAATAACCGTGTTCCAATGCCATAAAGTTATTGCTTTAAGGCACAATCTTGTTGTGTCATAAAGAAGAAAGCCACCAAAAAACAGTTTAGAGTTTGAATCCAGCGTAATGTTAAACAAATGTGCCTGCAGTTCTTTAAAGTCCTCAACAGTAAAACACGAAATGTCCTACTAATGTCTGACCACTTTGCACGTAATTTTTAAAAAGTAATCGATGTTAGCAAAATATGTGTTAGCATTTAGCAGCTACTAATGTATGCTCGTTGGCATAACATTCAGTATTTTTAGAAGAGAGAAAAAAAACAAAAAAAAAAAAAAAAAAACAGATTATGGGATTTAAATATCATTGATATGACTGTATTCTAAGTCTTAATACCATAAAGTTATGGGAGGCAAAATTTTGGAAATCTTCTTGTGCAATAATACAATTATCAGGAAAACAGCATATTGTATTGAAGAAAATATGGAGTCATAGTTCAATCTCTGTCCCTGGCTCATGGAAGGGGAAGAAGAGTCAACCTATATAGGTGTCACCCTACAATTGATTATTATTAGTGCCAAAGAAATATGAGCATTAAGAATACATAATTGTTCAGTTCAATTTAAATCAGAAGGTATGCAGACTTTGACGATCAGAGTCTGTATTCAGGCAATGCACTTTGATTAGATTAATCTCCATTAAAAACCTACAGCTTTGGCACTGATTACAATCTATTATTAGATAAAATGGACTTAGTAAAAATAAAAGAGAGGTAGCGTAGCCGTGTGGATAAAACCACGTCTGCTCGGCCATCACTGAATCATGAGTGGAACGAGTTGGGGTTCGATTCCTCGGCGTGACACTCTGATTTATATGGCTCACTATTGATCACATCATACTCGCTTCGGCGGTACAATGTACATATGTATGAAGTGGCTGCAACTCTCTACCGCGGGGTGTAAAAAGGGCCTAAGTAATGGCCTAATTGCAAGGTTCGAACAAGTGGTTCGTCCTACCTGTTCTAGTAGGAAGTACTAGACTAATACTACTACTAGTAAAAATAAAATCAATTAGTTAATATAATTAAATTGTAAAAAGAAATAATTTTGAGGTGCAAAAACCACAATAGCTTGAGCTTGAATGCACTCTTTTTTTTTAACAATAAACTGATTGATACTGCAAGTTCCAAAAATTCCACAAATTTGAGAAGAGGACTTTTTGTATTTATTAGATTGCACACTCCTAGATCATCTAATTTCAATCTTCATAATAAACAAGATGGCATATTTTTAAAAACAACAAAATTCCTCCATGAACGAGAATCGGCAATCATTCTCTCAAAAACCTTAGTACCATGAAAACAGACTCACTGGATGTCTGGTTAAAGATGGAGTTGATTTCTCTTGCTGGAGAATTGATATAGTACGTTTTAATGTTTCAATCGTGTCCTGGGCTTCGATTAACCTAGGATCTTGATTTCTCTCCATAAGTTCCAACTTGGCAGCACATTCCTCATACCTTAAATGCAGATAATTAGTAGGAAATTAAAAAAAAATGTACTATACTCCCAAAGGCATTCAATTTTATGTAGCATACGAAAACTGTAGTACTTTGTATACTTACAGTTGTTATATGAACTTGAAATGGGAACTAGAAAACAATCAAATTAAAGTATAATCATATATAAGTTATTATGTTTAATGTACTATCCACACTTTAATAGTACAGCAGAATCTCCATTATCCATCAGTTTTGATAATATAAAAGAGAGTAACGTTAGAAAAGGTAAAATTTGAGGGCAAAAAGTAACACATTACTTCTGTTTTTGACTAAAGAAACAAATACTTTGTCAAACCTAGAGTTTAATCATAATAATCAACAGGTAGTGCCTTCATGTTCACTCGCTGGGTGGGTTTGGATGGAGTTGAAGAAAGATGGGGGTGTTCATAAGGTGAAACCTGATGTTTAAGCAAGAAAGACGGTAAATCGGCACATGGATAATTAATATTCTACTGTAAATGTATAAGTTAAAAATTACCGTAAAATCTCGTGTATAATACCCACTTTTTTACGGAAGGTTTCCGCCCTCTCTGTAAACTAGGCCTTATCTGGATGATAATTTATAAGTTTTTAATTTGTAAATTTCACTAAGTTTTTGTATCTTTGTCCTTTGTACAATAATAGTGTCAGGTAGCAAGATTGTATTAGATATTTGAATAATTACCTAATAATAGTTCAATTATTAATTGAACTATTATCAATTTTTTTTACTATAAAAATTTTCATTTATTAATAAATTTATTTTTTTCTAAAAAAAAAAGTTGTAGAAAAAGACCCAAATAAAGGGATTTATATTTAGCAAACTAGAAATTAATATTAGTTCTAACTATAGAGACTAGTGATATTTATTAGAACTAATATTTCATTTCCAAGCATTGCTAAGTCCAAAGTGCTTAGAAGGGATAGGCTTTAATTAGTGCCTTAAAACTTTGGAGAGCAAGTGGTGCTTCCACTTTGAGTATTCCTGTTGGTCAACTCAAAGGTTTTTAGTTACTATTTTAAAGCAATTAGGAACTCAAATTATAATATTAATTATAATAAAATTAGTTAACTTTATTCTCAATGCCAGCTACTAGCTCTACTTGCTGTCTCCAAAGTTTGAGCCACTTTTTATATCCATGATTCAATGTTTTCCCATGAAGTAGAGGAAATTTCAACACTGTCTTAAGTCGCATATTGAAAGTTCAATTTCATTGTTCAATATGATTGAATGAACGAACTACTCAATCAATAAACTACAGTACACACTCAACTCACGTTGGTGAACAACTCGGATTGGCGAACCTAAATGTGGAAAAGAATAAAGCCACTAGGCCTGTAGGAAGGGTGGGGCCAGTGACATTTTTGTTTGCCTAGTTGGCCTGAACTTCTAGAATTCAAAATCCTGACCTCTCATTGGCTCCCCCACCCTAATTTTTTGGATTTTCCCGCACTGTCAAAAGTCACAACTCATAACGCACATGCACACTGTAGTTCAATCTGAATGAATGGTTCTATGGAAACATAAAATTGTACTGTGTAAACAGTTAGTTAATGTTTTTCTTTTTGATAAAATGGAATATTTCTCATCATAGGTTATATTTATGTTTTTAGTTATGCTTATAACACTGACAGATTCAATTTGATTGCTTTATCTAACCAGGGGTCAGCAACCCAGGACCCTTGGTGTTATTTGCTCTCTTTAACTCGTTGGCATAGAAAAATAGTATTAAGTTTTTAGAAAGGGTAGTTAGAAACCCTTTTTAGTTTTTTTGTTGGTATATGCCCCCTCGACAATTTTCTGATCTGGTATTTGCCCTTGCCGGCCAATAGGTAGACCCTTGATCTAAACAAATAGGACAGAGGTGTTCAATTAGCTTGAAGTCGTTCAATCTTATTGAACAATGAATTAAACCATCTAAATGCAAGTGTACCTCTGATTTGATTTATATGAAAGGTTATAAACATTTTATAATTTTTATTCATTTTGATTCCTCTAACCCTTCTAAGCAATGTGGCTAAGTCCTTGTCCACTTATTTCGAGTCGTTTTCAACCAGTTTTAAGGATGGGGGGATAACAATTGAAATAAGTACCATGACCTGTACCTCTCTTTCCAGCAGAGCGTGTCCTCTTGAAGTTTCTTCACGTCTGTTATATTTTGAGCAATCAAAGCCTCTCTTTCCGTCATCATGCAGCGATTGGCAGATAAAACCTCTTCTAAGTAATTCTCTAATTTCTTATTCTTTTCCCTTTCATATTGATTCTCCTCTTCCAAAATTTTCTGAAACATATGTATTTATTAGTAAAACAATACTCAATCATTCATATTTGATAGAGGATGAAAATAAATAAATAGAAAAACACACATTATTGTATGCATTTATTCTATCTGGTTCACATTAGGAAGGGTTCGTGTGTGGTAAGTTATATTTTTCTTCGCTCTAAAACCTCCAGGCTCCCATTGTCTATTTTCTTTTGTACTTATTGATTTTGTTTCATGGTTTTTATTTAATTATTAGACCAGGAGATAGCGTGCAAAAAAGTGTCTGACTAACATCAAGCTAGAATTTTGTGTATAAGTAAATGTTTTGGTTCCTTTTAAGGATATGTGGTTGGCTAAGTTCGTCAGTGGGACATAGCTTGGCAATAGGCATTCGAAAAAAACAAACCGGTGGAGAGTGGTCATGTCCCACCCTTTTGGTGGACAATGTGATTTTCATGATCCTGAGTACGAACTTAGTAAACCAATTATCAAGTTGATGGTAATTTGTCCCTTGACCGGGGAACACTTTGATTTGGAGTAATATTTGACTTGCTAACCAATTAAGTGACAAACTACCATCAACTATATTATTGCTTTACTTACTAAGTTTGTACTCAGGATCATGAAAATCACATTGCCCACCAAAAAGAGCTTTAAAACCTATTATTATCCAATTTATTTATTCCCCCCCTCCCCCTCATTTTCTAAATCTGTCAAAATTGTTTTGATTTTTTTTACATGAATTAAAGTATCAATTTAGCAAAATTTAAAGAGCGCAGATGGTTGAATATAATGTGGGGGCTATCTGCTGACTACTTTTGCCGAGCCATTAAAATTTCATAAAAATCATATAAGTACTTTTCAAGATGGAGGTGTACATAAATGTATATTTGTGAGCATGTGGAAGAAAAACAAATGGGCAAAAAAGGTTAAAACTTATGGGACCAACAATGGGCTTATTATGACCTGCAATCAAAATTTCAATAAAATTGGCCGAGTAGTTTTTAACATAATATGTTGGTTTGCAAAAATTGAGCGACAGATCAACAGACAGACACGTAACCAAATCCCTGATGTCGGAAATGGATTTCTGCATCAAAATTTTTGAAGTAGGATCCCTAAAAATGTTTTGTTCTTCAGAACGATCACATAGCCTCCGTTTCCTTCGATAAAGTTATAATAATAGTTCCATTCTACATACCAGTTGTACACTAAGTTGATCATCAGAGAATTCTCCTTTGTCTCTTTCTTGACTTAATCCTTTCAAATGTTTTGTCAGCTCCTGATACAGCTTAGTCTTCTCTTCACTTAACTAAAATAACAATTAAACAAATAAAATTAATTTAAATCCCAACAAAAATACAATTAAGAAAATGAAAAAAAAACTACGTCTTAAAAGTTATTGCAGACTGATGATATAGAATTGACCTTTTGACAAAGAAAGAACTCGTGAAGGATAGTTTGCAGTAAAAAGGGTGGATGTGAAGTAGTTTGATCAATATTACTTCTTGGTAACCAACCGCATTATGACTTTATCAACTCAGCCACATATAATTGTTTTACTGCGGCTTTTTTATTATTACTTTTTGTTTTATATGTGATGCAATTTTAAATCAATGAAAACTTCTTTTAAAAGTTTTATTAATGAAAAAATAAAAATAAATAAAAAAACCACACAAAAGTTTTGGAATTGAAATATATTGTAAACAAATTATGTCAAGACTATTGCAGCAAAAACTACAAAGGTTACACAAATTACGCCTTAACAAATATGACAGAACTCTTTAGGTACCCACTAGGGGGGTACCAAACTAAAAGAGGCGCCATGTGGCAATGTTTCCTGCGATGATAAGCTGATCCCTCTAATCAGATTTTACTGTATATATAATTATGACAGATACTAAATTTCCTAATTTTAATACTAAAAACATACTTTTTATTCTAATAGCAAGTTTGCAATTATATGATGATTATGAATAATAATTACTTTAAATTTTAGTTTTTTGAATCTTAAATGAATAAGACCTTAAATGAAATAGAGTTTAAATGAAACCCTCTTCCAATTTGCTCCACTATTTAAAATTCAGAGCTGTATAAGACCAAGTAGGTCCTGCCAATTGCCAAAGGACATTTTCCTATTTTTTTCTTCAGTCAATCATGTTTTTATTACCATAACTATACTCTTTAGTGTAGCCTCATTAGTTCACCTTATATGTTTTAATCTTTAAGTGACCTGACCAGTACCATTATAGCATCTTTACTTCTTGAACTACAGTCTGTCCAAGAATGGCGTTAACTAAAACTCTCATGCTCTCATAGGCTCCCTTCCCAATTTTTTTAAATTTTATCTTCCTGTCAGAATTATCTCTTATCTTGGATGGACTGTAGGGTTTTCTAGTAGCTCATAGCTACCACATCCACTTTTCATAGAAGGAGTCCATGTTCAATTCCTGACTAGCCTAGGTCTACAGTACATTATGTATATTCTTCAAATCACAGGGCCAATTCAAAGTTAAACATTGTCTAGATACAAATAAAATCATGTAAGTCCAAATTAAAAGTGTTTGGAGATAATTACTGGTAAAGATTGTGTACGTTAAATGGGCTGCATTAATAAATTCTGGCATACTACTATACTATAATTGAGTTTGTTGATATCCCAACACACTTCTTAATAAGTAAAACAGTTATATTGGGAATAATAATTAATAAATATCTAATATTAAGACACATATCAGTGCAGTAGAACAGCTTTTAGTGAATTAAATTCTTTTTAGATTTGGACAACGTGCATCGTAGGCCTTATTGGGTTTTGTTTATTGACTTACAGGTAGAGAGCCAACATGCCCATTGGTGCCGATCCTGTCTGCCTAGATAGTAATGACTCAAGGGCAAAACAGGGTGTGGGTAACCCCAAAGGGGTTCTCTGCTGTGGTGCTCTGATTATTATAATGTAAGAGCGGTACAGTGTCATGAGTATGGTTCCATGCTTTGATGCTTTCATTTACATAACTCACCAATGTCCATACCATACTTGCTTTATTGGTTCATTGTACAGGAAAAGATAAGTGGCTGGAACTCTCCACCTCGAAATAGTCCAGTAAAATGAACCTAATTGTTAGGTTCTAACAAGTTGTTCGTCCTACCTATCTAGTACTAGTACTAGGACCTAATACTATTAATACTACAGGCTCCAAATTTCGGACTTAAATAGGTTGTAGAAGACACTTAGAAAATGAGAAATCTCTCAATTTTTTTTTAGATTCAGAAGGACTTACATGGAATTTTTGCAGTTAGATCACAAAAAGATTGACTTGATGGTACAGGGTGAGGCAGAAAGGATGAACGTTTTTTAAATAAAAAAAATATATCATTGCCTGTTATTCGGAAAAAAATTATTTACAGGATAATATTCACATGATGATGCCATTTTATAAAGTTAAGGATTGAAAATAATATCTGTCATGTGACGGCCGTTTTCAGCGATGCCCTTCTGAAGCTGCTCTTGGAAGTTGGCTTCCACAACTATCTTCAACAATGCTTTGTCAATTTGAAGGACTTGGGCTCGAATAGCTTTCTTTAGTTCTTCAAGTGTACGTGGTTTATGTTTGTATACACAACCACGTATACCATAACCATGTATAACCATGTATACATAGCCCCACAGAAAATGCACATGGACAGGTCTGGGGAACGAGAAGGCTAATTACTGTCACCAAACTGGGGAATGACGCGACCACGAAAAACAGTCCGAATAGCTTCCATTGTCATTCTTACAACTGAACAAGATGAATTCTTATAATTGAACAAAATGGCAGGAGCTACCGAAGACGGGACCACATCAGTCCCCCCACTCTCACTACCTGAGCCTTACTACTAGCTGTTCCAAAAACATCCGACCTTTTTCCCTCACTCTGTACATGTAACTTCATTTAAAGCAAATTGGATTTACACGACGATATAATCTAATAATATTAAACTAGATAATAATAGAATAAAAAGTGGATACATTACATTTACCTTTGAGTGTAGTTGCCTAAGATGTGCTAAATCTCTCTCGGCACTAATAGCTCTCTGCCTGTAATTAACTAATTCTTCTTGAGCTTGAGTGTACTTCGTTTCCACTTTAGCTAACTGAAAATTATCAAAAAAAAAAAGAAGATAAAATTATCATTAAACCCAAATGAAAGAGAAATCATTTAAGAGAATACATTTTGATCTATTATTTACCTTATGTGATACTTAATAAATTTAAAATATTGGGTAAGGTATACTACGAACACTAATCAACACAAAAAATGTAAATATGTAGTTCTTAACGTACAACCACAAAGTTTTATGATTTTCAACATCCATAAAATATATAATATACTCGGATCACCGAATACATTTGTAAAAGCCAGTTGGCAGGCCAAATCCACCCAAAAGCTGTTATGCTATGGATTCAAATGCTAATTTAATAAAAATGTTTAATTTAGCTTCTTAATAAGCTTATTTTCAGCAAAAGTGCGCAAACCTACCTCTAGATCTATTAATTTATTTCAAAAAGATATGTCAGAGCTAAACTCTAGTTTATATTTTAAAAATAATTTCATTCTTAAATCTTGACACCTATCAAAAAGTTAAACTAAAAATATAAACAATAACACAATTTTTTATTTAATATTAATAGTCCAGTCAATATAGGTTTTTTCTTCGGAATAATTTTAAGCCACGATATTTTTTCACAGAGAGCTTTGTTATGCCATTGCAATTAATACCTGATACCTTTTAAATACCTGAAAATCAAATATTTTATTGTACACCACCTAGGGTTATCACTAGAAATTAATTTTCGATTTTTTTTCTCCAGGGACCTTCCTAAAAATTTCCAATTGGCTAAAAAAATTCTTGTCTTATTACATTAAAATATTTGATTTTCTTTATACATAAAACCCCTTATATCTTCCAAACTATAGGTCGTATCGACTTGATTCTTGTTTTAATTGATTCAGCGTAAAGAAATGCATAGAAAATGATACCCTACTTGCTTTGCTAAAGTCCTTTAAATTTTACCCCCCTCCTCCCCCCCTCTAAAAAAGAGGGAAGTGTACTTAAAAAAGTTGGGGACTTTTCATATATTATTTGCAATGACATAACAAAGCTCTCTGTGAAAAAAAATCGTGGCTTAAAATTATTCCGAAGGAACACCCTTTTTTTGCCTAATTTTACTGGACTATAAGTAAAGCTGTGCAATTTAAAATTATATTTACTTCAGTCCTCAAAATGGTAATTGTAGCCGTTTGTTTGGCAGTATCATGAAGTCTGTCGCCCAAAATTCCTTCCAATCTCTCCTCCACAGGCACACACCCACCTTCTATAAACTGAAAATAATACACGAGTGTGAATATTTGAATTATAAGACAGGGGATTGGCACTTTACACCAAATTTCATTTATTATATACTAGTATATATGTATAATTACGAGCATTGATTATTGAGAGTGTTATGATTACCTTTGACATAATTTTTGGAGTGTCGGAAGCACTTGCAGTTTCAGCTTCACTTCTAGGAGATTCTGATTCTCGAGTTCTCACACCAGTCAAGTCTAAAGTAAAACAATGTAAAAACAATTAATTCTAATTATCTCTACAATGATTATTTGAACAAAGAGTTTATTTAAAAAAAAAAAAAAATAATAATCATTATGTAATGATTGTAATATTTATCTTCTACCCAATCCTGATAAGTAATCTAAAATAAAATAACAATGGGCAGAATTATAGAAGTTGCCTGCTAGCTAGTGGAGGCCATAGGTATGGGTATACCAGACCGGGAATTAAACTTATTAATTTAATTTAAAAAAAAAATCAATAAATAATCTCTGAATCCTCTTACAAAATAAAGCTTGAAAGTAGAACACACAAAAAATAACTAAATTGTCAAATGATTAGTTTATATTTTAAACATGTTAAATAAATTTAACAAATTACTTGGGAAATTTCCAATGAAAGTCATATTAAGTTTAATTTTAATACTTTGATGGTATTTGATTGTATGCAAGCACATAGAGCCAAAACTTCTAGGCAGATTTCCCCCAAAACTGAAAAAAAAAACTTATTCCTCAAAAACAGTTCCAAGTTACTAAAATATACAATATTTTAAAATCTAAAAATATAAATACAATCCTGCAGTAGTTGGGTCCAGTAAGGAAATAAAAACTCACTTTTGCAATATTTCGACCCCTCCTCGGGTCATTCTCAAGCTAGGCAGAATGAAGGAAATTTTTAAGTGATTTAAGTATAAAAATTTTAGAATTTGTAGTACATTAACAAGTGAATATGATCATTACCTGACTTCAGAAGAAATGACGAGAATCGCAAAGATTCAAATAAGATATTTAAAGACTATAATTCATATAATGTAGGATAACTTCTAGTCAATCAGCTTGAGAAAGACCCAAGGAGGGGTCGAAATATTGCAAAAGTGAGTTTTTATTTCCTTACTGGACCCAACTACTGCAGAATTGAATACTACAAGGAACAATTTATAATTTACTATTAATACAATCTTTAAAAATCTTCTAAAATATTCTTTATTTCCGCCCTAGTGCGGAAATAATGAAGAATTTTTCACCTTATTGCACGATTAGCGTGTTCGTTTATTTATATTTAACAAAACTAATTTGCTGTTAGTTTAATTGAAGTAACTGTTTTTTCTGTATTTATTAGAGAGTTTAAATAAGACGTATTTTTTATTGTCGTGACACTTTAATTTTAACGTCATAACAAAATGTCGTATGTTTTCATAATTGAGTTTAAATAAAACGTTACAAAAGACGTAGTGAAAGTAGACGTTATTTTTTGTTTTTGACAGTTTTGTTTTAAATTTCTAGCATTTTAGAAGATAAACACAAATAACGTAAAAAAATAAAGTGAAAAAGTGATACGACAACAGTTACAGATAAAAGTATCACGTCTTTTCACAGTACAACAATTTTATACGTACACATGCGCAATAAGTTTGACATTTGAAAGACGTATAACGTTAAATTTTTTTTACGTCTTATTTAAACTCTCTATTATTAAAATACAACGATCGTTTATTATTATTCGCAACTTGTGCGGAAACTGCATTTTGCTTTGCTCGGGTGCAAACTCCACACTCACATGTAAAATACGGCATCACTAAAATGTGGCATCACTATGAGAAGTTTTGCTAAATTTTGTCAGACTGTTCTTTAATAATCCTTACACTTTACTCTTGAACCACATTGTCCCTTTTCTTTACAATTTTACTTTTTTCTTTTGTTTATCTAATTAAACTATCTTTTAAACTTTTATTTTTAATTTATATTATATTTATCCCATTAAGATTGTTTATAGAATTTTTGCTTTTTTACTAAATTATAATATGTATTTCAACATTAATTTTTCAAAACCATACTATGTAGTTGATATGACCCATTTTGTTAATTTTTTCTCAAAAAATCAATGATTTGGAATTTTCGCTACTATCAAATGAGTTCTGTGCCTTGGAAAGGGTTTAGAACGACTGCATTACTCAATCAATATGATTTGCAGATTAATGCAGATAAGAAAAAAAAGAACTTACCAGGTTCTAACTTGTTTGAAGGGCCTGCTCCATAATCAAACCTGCAAAATAATTTTTTATTAATAAAAGTACACAAATTAAAATCATGGAATTATTCTTTGAGTACATAGATTATTCTTAATTAAATTGGGCATTTTTTGGCACCTAAATTATTTAATCGACCACCAATAACCACCTCCAACAACCCCTAAAAACCTGCAACCACCACTAAGTACCTCCAACCACCTTTAACCACCACTAAGTACCTCCAACAACCTCTAAAAACCTGCAACCACCTCTAACCACCTCTGACAACCTCTAAAAACCTGCAACCACCTCTAACCACCTCTGACAACCTCTAAAAACCTGCAACCACCTCTAACCACCTCTGACAACCTCTAAAAACCTGCAACCACCTCTAACCACCTCTGACAACCTCTAAAAACCTGCAACCACCTCTAACCACCTCTGACAACCTCTAAAAACCTGCAACCACCTCTAACCACCTCTGACAACCTCTAAAAACCTGCAACCACCTCTAACCACCTCTGACAACCTCTAAAAACCTGCAACCACCTCTAACCACCTCTGACAACCTCTAAAAACCTGCAACCACCTCTAACCAACACTAACCACCTCCAACAACCTCTAAAAAACCTGCAACCACCTCCAACAACCTCTTAAAACCTCTAAGCACCTCTAACCCCCTCCAAAAAACACTAAGCACCTCTAAAAACCTCTAACCACCTCCAACAAACTCTAACCACCATTTGAAAAGCATCTTAACAAGTCTCAATAGCAGATTTCGAAGCGGAGAAGGGAGCATTTGTTTGTACATAGCATGCAGATTATAGAGCGAACAAGCCAGATAATATTTTTAATGTACGGTATGAGCTAAAATTAAACAGCTTTTAATTTTGTCTAGGTTGTTACTGTCCCAAATCACCTTTGAGTACATAGATAATTCTCATTTAAACTGGGCATTTACTGTCCCACCTCCTAACAACTCTAACCAACACTAACCAACCATAAACTAACCTGATATTTTAACATTTAATTACAATCAAGGAGATTTTGTGCAAAAAAGTGTCTGACTAACATCAAACTAGAATTTTGTGTATAAGTTGATCTTTTAGTACCTTCTAAGAATATGTGGCCTAAGTTCTTCTGCAGGGCCATGTCCAGTCCAATATGGTGGTCAATGTAATTTTCTCGACACTGAGTACAAAATTAGTTAGTAGACCCAAATGACTTTTTTCAAATGCCTATTGCCAAACTATGTCATGCAGACGAACTTAGCCGACCAAATATTCTTAAAAGGCAACTAAAAGATTAACTTACACACAAAATTCTAGCTCAATATTAGTCTGACACTTTTTTGCACCCTATCTCCAGGACAATTATTTGTTAAATTTATAAAACAAAAGTTACATAAATATTTTAATAAAATTGAAATTTAAATTAGGGGCTTTTAAAAAGGTACTAGTGGGGTTTTCCTCCTACTCGCTTCATTCGTCGAAAATTTGATACATTTTTTTGTTTACAAAACTTTTTTTTTTAATAATATAGAGTTTGACATTGACACTAAAAGAGGAATCAGAATATAGACAAAGTCGCCTTTAAATTCCTTTTTAGATTGGAGAACTCAAAATAAAATAAAATAATTATAATAATTTTATTCAATCATAAAATAATTTAATCTAGAAGTTAATGTATTTATAAAATGGTTATAATAAACTGACATTGTCAAATCAATAATTGGCATTGTCACAAATACATATTTGTTCTGTTTATTTGAATGTTATATATATTCTTTAAATTATCTGTTACCAATAATTTAGTTTTAGTTGTTCAAATTTTAAATTAATTAATTAATTTTTTTTTGTCTTCTTTGTTGGCGGTCTAAATTTTAAAGCAAAGATGTTTAAGGAATTTGGAGGACCCCGTACTGGGATTACTGCACACACAATATATCAGAAACATTTAAAAAAGGTATAGAATTTAAGATTTGACGATTAAATGATAATAAATGTGATAAGGACACAATATATTTATAGCCTATCTTGTTAAAGTAGTTCCTCTCAATAGAATAGTGACGAGGAGACATTTATTTATACTTCGGTTATTGAGAAAAAGTCATATTGATCAGAATTGGAAAATTTTTGGATATTTTTTATTTTCATACATTACTAAAACCCGCCTTAACTTTTTTTCCAGTCTGTATTTGTACATGTGTATGTCTGTCACCACAGGTCCAACTTCATCACCATAGTCACAAAATTTATTAAAGTGGACCTAAACATTTAAAATAAAGAAAACAACTTTTTTATCGATATCTCAAGTACTAACGTAACGATTTTAATAAAACTTCTTACACATCGTCTAACGTACAATTGAAAAGGCATGTAAAATTTCAACCTGATACTAGCAGACGTTTTTGAGAGGGGAAGAGATATATTTTATAATATTTTAAATTTGTAGGCCAGGTAGGTAGAAAACAATCCTATTTCCATACAACTACAAACAAACTCTTTAACTATGAACTCATCATGATTAACTTTTATCTTATATTTAATACATAATACAGAAAGTAGTGTGAAGGCGTGAAAATTCGATTTTGATGGATTTATGTTTTGAAGTCCCCTGAGTCCAAAAAAGTGTTTTTTAAAAATGTCTGTCTGTGCAGATGCCTGGAGCCAAAACTTCTGGGCCGATTTAAATGAATTTTGGCATACATGTTCAGAAAAATCATTCCCCGAGGCGAAATTGAGAAATGAATTTTAGCTCCAAATTTGGGGGCACTATCCCCCAAAAACTCTGAAAAAAAAAAATTATTCCTTGAAAACGGTTCCAACTATTTTGATTAAAAAAATGATAAAATGTAGTCCATTTAAATATGAATCTAATCATACAAGCCGTTTCCCCGGGAAAAATCTAGTTCCTGAGAAAATAGCTTTAAATGAGGAGGGAGAGAGGCCGGGTTCGATTTCCCGCAGAGAAGAAGTTATTTTTATGCTATATTTTGATAAAATATACAATAATAAATGTACCAACAAAAACAAATAAATGGAAAACATTGGGCCAAGTAATTATGAACTTGTATATGAGAAAGTTTGTGTGAGTCGTCTTTGACCGATTTATTATATTTCTTAGTTTTGATATTACAGGGTTATTGTTCTCCCAACCTATCTATATATATAAAATCCAAATACCACTCACTGACACATCACGATATCTCGGAAACCACTGGACATATGACTATGAAATTTTGTAGATGTGTTCCCCTTACCTCCTAGGTGCTCGCTAAGAAACGTTTTTAAAATCCGCCATCTTGATTCAAGATGGCGGCCATTTATATACAAAATTCGACAAGACGATATCTCCGGAACCAATTGTACTAGAACCTTGAAATTTAGAAGTTGGCTTCCTTTTATGAAATTAGTAACTTTTGATAAATAGTTTACCAATCGGGCATTTTGATTCAAGATGGCGGCCATATATATATAAAAGTCAACGAATGTATGTATGTTCTTTATACAAATCTACAGTTGTAGTCAGATCTTGATGAAAATTTGCACAATTGACCTACAAAGCAAGGGGAAAAACACTGTCTACATGAATTTTCGAAATTTAATTTTTGTACACAGGGGTACGGGGTACAAATGTCAAAGTAATGAATACCCTTCATGATGCATATCGTTGAAAAGCTCTTTTAGAGTACAGTAATTGTTGTTATGTACAGTTTTATCATATTTTCACTTAGGAGGGGGGTAAAATTGAAAAATATAGCTATATCTTATATAAAAAGAAGAGTATCAGTATGATGGTATGTCTTTTATCCTAATTTGATGAATATTTACACACTTTTCCTTCAAAACAAGGTGAAGGTCACTGCCTACATGAGATTACGAAATTAAAATTTTGGTACACAGGGGTACGGGGTACAAGTAATGAATACCCTTCATCTTCATGATGCATATCGTTGAAATGCTCTTTAAGAGTACAGTAATTGTTGTTATGTACAGTTTTATCATATTTTCACTTAGGAGGGGGGTAAAATTGAAAAATATAGCTATATCTTATATAAAAAGAAGAGTATCAGTATGATGGTATGTCTTTTATCCTAATTTGATGAATATTTACACACTTTTCCTTCAAAATAAGGTGAAGGTCACTGCCTACATGAGATTACGAAATTAAAATTTTGGTACACAGGGGTACGGGGTACAAGTAATGAATACGGGGTCAAAGGAATGAATTCCCTTCATGATGCATATCATTAGAAAGCTCTTTAAGAGTTTTGTAATTGTGGTTATGTACAGTTTTGTGATATTTTTATTTCTGAGGGGGTAAAATGGAAAAATATAGCTATATCTTTTATAAAAAGAAGAGTGTCTGTGGGTATGTCTTTTATACAAATCTACAGTTTTATCCCAATTTGATGAATATTTAGACACTTTTCCTTCAAAGCAAGGGGAAAATCACTGTCCATGAATTTTCAAAAAAAAATTGGTACAAAGGGGTACGGGGTACAAATGACGAAGTAATGGATACCCTTCACGATGCATATCGTTGAAAAGCTCTTTAAGAGAAAAGTAATGGTTAATATTTATCTACTTTTTGTCTTATTTCATTAAAAAGGGTGGTAAAATGGAAATTTATACCTATATCTATATGTATAAAAGTCAAGGTAAGTGTGTGTGTAGTGTGTATGTTCGTTATACAAATATACAGTTTTTATAGTCTCAGGGGTACGGGATACAAGTAATGAATACCCTTAATGATGCATGTCGATGAAAAGCTCCTTACGAGTACTGCAATTGTACAGTTTTGTCATATTTTTATTTTGAGGGAGGTAAATTAAGGATATTTGAAGATTATCTTATCAAAGAGGGAGGGTAAAAAAGTAGGAGGGATAGAATCTAGATATTCGATATTAGTAAAATAATTTAAATGTTTCTCGGAGGTAGTTTAAAAAACTTATCAAAAAGGGAGGGGAAAAAAGGGGGAGGGATAGAATCTAGATATTCGATATTAAATAATTTAAATGTTTCTCGATGGTAGTTTAAAAAACTTATCAAATTAAAATTAAACACTCCGTAGCGAAGCACGGGTATCCAGCTAGTGTAATATAAAATCAAAATACCACCAACTGACTGACTCATTATGGTGCTACTGGAACTGTGACAGTAAAATTTGTAGGTAGGTTCCCCTAAGGTGGTGACCAAGAAATATTTTGGCTTAGAGAAGATCCTATGACCATTTACATGTAAAATATGTAAACACACGATAACACTCGTCAACATCTTGGGAACCAATTGCACTAGAACATTAAAATTAGGAAAGGTTCATTTTCATGAAAGCCAATTTAATCTTCCATTTTGATTCAAAATTTTGAGTTCCATAGACTGAGAAGATTCTAGAATTCTAAACTGTTCTTAACGGTAGACTTTACGAGTTGAGAAAATACATAGTATTTTCAGAATGCCAATCCAAAGAACTTAACAGCAATGTATAGAAAATATATTAATCTGTAAATCGTAAAAAATGACTTAAAAATAACCTATTTTCTAGATTCGAAATCCAGAAAAAAAAGTACCAAATGAACCACCGGTGTTAGATGTCGAAAGAATATTCAAAGTCGCGACGATCCAAGCTGATGCTTCAGCTCTTGGACGAATGGAAGAAGAAAACAGGAAACTAGTTCGAGCTATAAATATTATATACAGAACAAAGGTAATATTAATATAACAAAGTTAATTGCTATTGTAAAATAATTGGTGCTCTTGGAATCATGCACTAGTAGTCCTTCTTTTTATCTTTTATTTAATTCCCTGATCCAAACATTTATTTATTTATTTGTTTATAATGATGACAGACAGTTAGTCCAAAAATATCACAGTCAATACATATATAAAACTATACAATAGTAAATAAAAACTTAACATATTTAAATAACATAATGTAACAAAGAAAACAATCACTAAAGTAAAACAATAAAAATAAAAAATCAATTAAATATTCTATTAATGTCTTGTAAATTTAGTCATAAATTCAGGTTCAGGTTCCGAGGAGATATACAGAAGGGATCAACCTCATGACAGTATTCATTGAATAGCCGCATAGCCTGTGTCATGGTACTTGTCCTGCCATAGTCTGTCCTGTGGTAATCAGGAGTGAAAAGGTCTATACACCGAGACGTCCTCGCTGCTACCCTAAAGTTGCAACGCTGAAGCAGTTCAGGGGAGTCGTAGTGACCGCAAACAACTTTGATTAGAAAAGCTATCAAGGCAACAGCTCTTCTTTCCACGAGAGATTTGAGCTCCAGCACTTCAAGCCTTTTCAAATAAGGCATCGACGAAAAACCATTATTAGGAAGACTCAGGAGAAAATTTGTAAACCTCCGCTGCATTCTTTCAATAGAAAGGATATGGGTTTTGGACTGAGGAGACCAAACCACAGAGCAGTATTCCAGGATGCTCCTTACTAGAGTATTATAGAGATAAGACCTGACTTGGTGGTCTCTCAAGTCTCTGGAGACTCTTATTATGAACCCCAGGTTCCGGAACGCCCTAGCACAAATATCACTGTAGTGAGGAATGAAGGACAACGATTTGTCGAAAATTACGCCTAAATCCTTTATCGTAGCAACTTCTTCAAGGGGGAAACCATTTAAAGTGTAGCTGCACCATTCATTTCCTTTCTTTCTTGTAAAGCACATTACTTTACACTTACTGGGGTTAAGTTGAAGCATGTTTTCATTGCACCACCTTGAAAGCTTGTTTAAATTTCCCTGAAGAGACTTAACGTCCTCATTTGATTTGACCACTTGTACTAACTTAAGGTCATAAGCAAAAAGGTAATGTAAGCAATCAAGGCTCACAGAAACATCGTTAATAAATAAAAGAAAAAGCAGAGGACCAAGATGAGATCCTTGGGGTACCCTTGATGTTACTTCAAAGTAGCGGGAGAGATGACCCTCAATCCTGACGGCTTGCTTCCTGCCAGTGAGGTAGGAAGATATCCATTCCCACAATTTTCCACTAATTCCTAGCTTTGCTAGTTTTACTAGGAGGATGTCATGAACAGCAAAAACATGGTTATTAAAGAAGAGGGAACGGCCACTTTACTCATCTACTCAATACGATTATCAGTGAGAAACAAGTCACCTCTCTGGGATTCTGTCACCAGATTGGGCGGTGTTTAGACCATAGTTTAATATGCTAACCACTCAGCTAAGCCAGTCTGCAACTGTCCTGTTACGGTAAGTAGTAAGATAAGTAAATGAAGATTTTATCAAAATTTTAAATTGACAAATTTATATTTTCAGGGGAAAATTGACACAGAATCCCCAAATCATGCTTTTCTCAGTAACTACAATGAGAGAAAATCGGTTAACAAATGGACCTATAAGAAAAACGTAGACATGTACAGAAGAATACTTAATGTGGTAGGTATCGTTAAGTTAAGAATTTTGGGAATCGCAAGTTATTGGGTGTTGAAATTAATTTAAATGGATAATTTGCAATGATCTGACTTATTTAAGACTAACAAATGTAATATGGGTCCATCTTATAGGCTACTTTCGACAAAGCATTCAAATATCTTCAAAATTGGATGATCACTTAAAAATCTAGTTGACAAAAGGTTTGTGCACTTGTGAAGCACAATTAAAACACAATTATTATTGCAAGAGATACAAGCCGATAGAAAATCTTTACCAACAAAGATCACCAAACAAGTTGTTGAAGGTGTCCTGCAATCAACTTAGAATCCAGTAAATTATCAAAATTGACTGACTAAAATTCATATTTAAATTCAAAAACTGATTAATAATGTTAGATATATTTTGGTAATAAATATTGTCGGACCTCCTTATAACAAACTCCCAATGTCCCACAAATTCTCTACTTAAAAGTGTTTCTATGGAAAATAAATTCTATACAACAAAATTTCCATCAGATTTGTTATATGGAGATCCGACTGTAATATGTAATTTCTAAGCTTAAAACAATTGTTGACTGCTTTGACTCTGTATGTTTCATTCCCCAGAAAAAATTCATTACTTTTTTAAAATTGTGTCTTTTTTAAAATAAGTTATACTTAGTAAGTATTTTAATTTTATTCTAAAGCAACCTAACTACAGGACGAGAGAAACGGAAGTTGATTATGCTAAGATGAGAAAAGAGTATTTGAAAACTAGCGGTAAGGATCCTAATATGAAACCGCTGAGAGTATCGGAAGAATGGAGTATAATACCAGCTGAATTGACTATCAAACCTGATCCTTCAAGACGAGTCAAGTAAGTATTTATGTTTATAAAGATGAGTCAAAAAATTATAAACCATAAAAATAATAAAATCTATAAAAAAAAGGGTCTTCCAGGGTCGGGTTGCCACTACAAGTATTAACAAAAAAACATTTATTTGAAGTTGAAGGAAGGCTCCTGTAATAAAATCTCCTGCCTGTTCTTCAAGATGAAGATTTATAGTATTATTTTGTGTTTAAAATGTACCCTGTACTAAAAAAGTTATAATTTTCTAAGATTGTACAAGCGAAACAGGACCAAATTTTTACTATACAGAACTGTATCCAAATATAAACAGAAATTACTTGGAAAGAGTGACTGATTTCACCAATAATAGCTTTCATATGGTTTTTATAAAAAAAAAGCCATACCAAAACTTATATTGCAATCTACGAGACTTTATCTTGATCAGTCATGTATTATAATCAGAAAAATTTGAATATTTATAAATGGCAGAGAGGGGGAGGGATTTCAGATTCTAATTTTTGACTAGTAACTAAATAAAATTACTAAATACTTTTTCTAGAATAGTCAAAGTGGACATTTAACCCAGTTTCCTCTTATACAATTTTATAAAATGGTACTTTTAGGGTACAGGGTACATTTTTAACAAAAAGTAATTCTACAAATCTTCATTTAAGAACAAGCAGAAGATTTTATGAACAGTTATCTTCAATTTTTTTTTTTTTTTTTGTCGTGTCAAAAAACATATAAAGTCAACAAGGGTGGGTGTTTGTGAATGTTTTTCGTATACTCTTCCATTTTTTGAGTTATCTTGACTTAACTCGACACTAAATTTTATGTCATCCCCCTGGTCAAAATACTGGTATGGTTCATACAGTTATACTCATTCATTTTCAAGATGGCGGTCATTTATGTGCTACTTTTAAGGACAATTCCACTCAATCTCCTATTTATCAAAAAATTTCAGAAACCCCTAAACCACAGAGCCTGCTTGAATTATGTTTTAATTATGATACTTAAATGCCATTTTTAATCAAGAAGTCGGCAAATCTTCCAAACTATTTGAACCAGATATTTTATGATAGGATTTTTTAAACCCTCGAAATGGGGGAAAATGAGGGGGGGGGGAGTTACTTTATTAAAAATATGATAAAGCCTGGCCCAAAACATTTAGAAACCATTTAGAGAAGTTTAAATTTTGAGAAAGGCTTCAACTTAGGACATAACTAGGTGTGCAATGCTTGCAATATTGAGCTGAGCGTGCATTTTAATCATATTTATTTATTTTTTTCATTTTTTCCTATTTTACCAATAGAATGACCCTTCATAAATGAAAATATGACGAAAGTACAACAATAACTGTACTCTTAAAGAGCTTTCAAACGACATGCATCTTGAAGGGCAAATATATACTATTTTAACTTTTGTACCCCGTACCCCCCTGTACAAACTTGGACCATTTCAGATTTCTACCTTCCTGTGGTTGGTCACTATGACCAATGACCATGCCGAATTTTGAGCGGACCGGATCGGCTTAGCCGTTCAGGAGAAAACTTTTGTACTTCGTACCCGTACCCCCGTGTACCAATTTGGACCATCTCATATTTATACCTTCCTGTGGTTGGTCACATTAACCGTACCGAATTTCGTGCGGATTGGTTCAACCGTTCAGGAGGAAACTTTTGTACCCCGTACCTCGTACCCCTTTGTACCAATTTGGACCATTTCAGATTTATACCTTCCTGCGGTTAGTCTCTATGACCGTGCCAAATTTTGTGGAGATCGGTTCAGCCGTTCAGGAGGAGTATGCATCAGAAAAAACACAAAGTGTAGTATAAGAGCTTCGCTTCGCTCAGCTCAAAAAAAGAAAAAAAGATTTTCCGATATTGAACCCTAAGGGACAAAATGAGGAAAAAGGAATAGAACCCTAAGGGACTGATGTCCATTCCTAAAGGGTAGAAATATAGGTATGGGAAAGACCAGCCAAAACCAACCCCTTGAACTAGATAGAATATCTGTAAAACTGCAGCAAAGAAGTAATAGTACTCATATACGGCTAGTTTAAAATGAAAATTAACAACAAGTGGATTTTAGAAGACTTTTAATACATATTATTTATTTGAACATGGTCCACTTTCTAATATTAACTAATTTGTAATTGTCCAAAATAAAAATGATCAAATAAATGGTTTTCTTTGAACAGATGTTTCTTCGACATTAGAGCAAAACATGAAAGAAAGGGCGAACTGATAAACATGGGTCGTATTCATATCGATGTGTACAGAGACTTAGCTCCTATAGCAGGGGAAAACTTCATTAGACTGTGCCGAGGAGACAATAAACTTTCATACAAAGGAACCATAATTCATAAGGTAACATTATCAATATTTAGTATTGCCAATTTTGAAAATGATCCAAGGTTAATAATAATAAAGTTAAAATTAATTTTAAGTTTAAAATAGAGAAAACAATGTGTTTACAGATATGCTACATTTTAACACAATGATTTTAGTAAGAGTTCATATAAATCGCCTAAAGTACAATTGAAACAGTCATGTAATATTTCAACTTGATACAAGCAGAAGTTTTTGTGTAGTGAAGGTATACATATTATAATAGTTGAAAAGAAAATGTCCAAAGTGAGTAAGTTAAAGGAGTAGTAAAAAAGCACCCTTCTTGATCTCACGACTATCTATTACAATCAACTCATAATAATTAACTATTATTTGTTTAATATTAAATATTATTTATTGCATTCATTACGCTCGCTTTAATGAATAAAGAGCCACGCAATGTCTAGAATAAATTTCCTTTTTAATAATTGGTAGGATTTGTGCAGGTGTTTCCTGGGAAGCTTTGTTTGGGAGGAGATACACAAAAAAGACGAGGCCTAGGAGGCGTTTCTGCTTTTGGTTTCCCTATTCCTAATGAAGACCCAATCCTAGAATTTGCTGGACCCGGTAAAACTTCTTTTACAATTAATCAAATTTTAAAAAGCAATAGCAGTAGTAGTAGTCTAGTACTTCCTACTAGAATGGGTAGGATGAACCACTTGTTCGAACCTTGCAATTAGGCCATCACTTAGGCCCTTTTTACGCCCCGCGGTAGAGAGTTCCAGCCACTTCACACATCATACATATGTACATTGTACCGCCGAAGCGAGTATGGTGTGATCAATTGTGAGCCATATAAATCAGAGCGCCATGGCAAGGAATTGAACCCCAACTCGTTCCACTCATGATTCAGTGATGGACGAGCAGGCGTGGTTTAATCCACACTGCCACGCTGGCTCTCTAACAAGCAATAAGTATTAATAATAAAACTAAATAGTTTTAAGCCTTCCTCTAATTAGCTTTTCAAAAACTTTGCCAGCTGTGTCTAGCTTGCAAAGTGGCCGATAGGATGAGGGCTGCTCAAGATCTCCCTTGCCTTTGCTGAAAAGAACAAGCTGTCCAACATTCCAGCGTTTGCTGAAGACTCCTGTCTTTAGTTAGGTGTGTGTCTTTAGTTAAGTTCTGGGCTTTGCCAGAACACCTCTGTGAGGACTTTGTTGGAGAGCCCATCCGGTCCAGGAGCTTTTTTGGATTTCATGGAACAGACCGCCTTTTCTAGTTCTTCTACTGTGAAGGGGGATTCTTTCTCTCGGCCCCAATCCACTTTTTGCTCTTGGTCTGTAGGAAACAGTGGCTGACTATTTTCTCCATGAGTGGTACATAGCGCAGATTGGGTTCATTGCTCCTAGCTTTTGGGTTTCAAAAGCCTATGGGTCCGAGTTGATATCCTCTACTAGTCTCTTCCAGCAGAGAGTTTTACTCCTGTTTATGGCCCATCGAAGCTCTCTTCTTGCTAACCAGTATTCTGATGAGTTACGAGTCACTTGAGCCATCCCTTTGGCCCAATTTGCAGCTTATGGCAGCACTGGCGCAGGTCAGCAATTTCTGAGGTCTACCAGTATGCTGGGCGCTTACCACTACAGGGTATCCTTTATGGTATAGAGCTTTGGTGATTAAGTTTATTGTTGAGGCAACATGTGCCTCTGCGTCCTCTCTTACATCCCTGCTAGGTACCTTTGTTGCTTGAGTCCCCCATTCTAGAATTATGGAAAAACTATTTACATCCATTTTCTCCACACTCCACTTCTTGGGTGTTACAACACATTGTGTCAATTTTTCGGGGTCTTGTGCTCCTCAAAAGCAATGTAATCGTTGTCACTTGCAGATTAGTCTTCCAGTACCTTCAGACTATTTATTAGTATACTTAGTTACAGTAGGATTATGTGTGCAAATATTTATACTTGGAAAAAGTGGAATCTAACTTAAAGAATAACTAAAATAAATAATTTTAAACAAGTAATTTTTCCCCCCTATTAAAAATAAATGTTAACTGTCAATGAACCTGAGAACAAACAATGAAAGAGAAATAAATTTGTTGGTGTTTTTAGGTGTTTTCGGATCATTTACACCAGAACCTGGCAAAAACACCTCACAGTTTCTAATTAGCTTCAAAGAGATGAAAGCACTGAAAAAGAAATATACTGCATTTGGAAAAGTCGTATTTGGGCGTGCTCTGGAAATGGTTTGGATTTATCTTAACAATATATTAATAAGGATTAAAAAAAAAAAATTAAGATCAACTAATAAAAACATTTCCATATTATTAGCAATTTTCAACAAATTTATTTTATTTAAAAAAAAAGTGTTTTATAAAATTAACAGGTTGAAGAATTTGGAACAAAGAGTGGTTTCCCTTTGATGGAAATTAAAATAGTTAGGTGCGGAATTCTCTGGCCTGAGAGTGAAAAAACACCGAGGCATGGGCCACCGTCTATACCAACAGAATTGATTGAATTGACTGAAAAGATAAAGGTATATTATTTTGATTCCAATTTCAATTTCGAATCACAATTTAAATTTTTAACTATTTTATAATAAATAATTGAATTTGAGGTGGACTTGTAATGTTTGACCCAGGCTAAGGGTACCTAGTTCACCCAATCTTAATATAAATAGGTAGTTACTTAAGTAAAGTGACATCTCTCCAGTTGGGAATGTAAATATTACAGAATATTCAGCTGATGGACTGGCAAACTGACCTCAGCTTCATCCTTGGCACACCCAAATTTTCCACAGTCTGTTGCACTTTGACTGGGCAAAGAATTTTATTTCACCGAATGAGTCATACAAATTTGCAATCAGGCTTTTTCCAAAAGATCTAAAAAATCATTATACTCTGACTGCAGAAAGTCTTTTGCTATAAAATAAAATTAAAAAATCAGATTAACTTTCTCATATAATCTCGGTCCTAGAAAACATCAATATACTGTTATCTATACAGATGGATACACTAGTCGATCTGCTAGGAGTGACTGTGAACCCACCTACAGTAGGGTACTGAAGTGAGAGTCCACCCTGCACTGAAATCTACTCCAATCATCCTTTTAAACTTTAAAATCATGATTTACTATTAATTTGCTCAATATTAAATATTTATTGCATTAAGCTCGGTTCAATGATAAACCAACACGATGCTAAGTTAATACATTATTTAAAATGTGTTTAACAGGTGGTGGTTTACTTTTTGTTTTCGATTTTTAATAATATCAGATTCATAAGGCTAGGCGCAAACTAGCTACTTTTTGTCCGCAGACAGTTTTGTCGCTACCTCAAGGCCTTATAATATATGGGAGTGCGCACACTGGAGACAAAGACAGGTGAAAGACAAAGGTGACGTCGAGCCTAGGAGACAGCTGGCGACTTTTTTGTCTGCAAAATGTCTTTTACTCGACCTAGGCAATTGAATAACATGGAAGTGCGCACACTGAGGGCAAAACAGTCTGCAGACTGTTTTGTCTGTAGTGTGCGAGGGTGCAGCGAAAAAACTGTCGCCCTCCGGTCGTCTTTTGCACAGGGAGACATTCTCCGCAGACAGTCTGCGGACTGTTTTGTCGCTAGTGTGCGCCTTGCCTTATCATCAATATCTTGGAAACTAAATTTTTTTGGGAAAACAGCTTAAATCGTTAGATTTTTATTTAAATGGACTACATTTTATAAATGTATTCATTTTATTGACAATTAATCAAAATTGTCAGAACCGTTTTCATGTTTTTGGGAGCAGCGACCTTGAATTTGGGGCTAAAATTAATTTCTTGATTTCGCCTCAGGGTATAATTTTACTGAACTAGTCAAAATCGAAGTCTGCACAGGCGACAGAAGATAGACAACATTTTTTAAAAACCACTTTTAAAAAAATCCGAACGAAAGTAAAAATCCGACAAAATATTTTTAACTGAAAATTTAAATTATTATTACAGAATGAAGAGGACAGAGAAAGAAGGCAACGATTGGATTTTGAGGAGAAACAACAGTTCTACAAAAAGTATGGATTCCTTACTCAATTAGATCCAGAAATACCTTATCCACCCTTCCCTTGGAAACTACCAAAAATGGAAGAGAATCCGGAAGAAATGAGCACAGGCACTGCTGAAGAAGAAGTCATTTAAAAATAGGAAATAAACTAGTGTTAGAAATGTCTGTCTTTATTATTACTTATCAATACAACCGAGAACAATAATTATGGTAAAAATATTTATAATTTCCAACTAATTGAGAGCCATTTCCTTCCACCTATAATTAGATTGCACTTTATAATGAAGAATCAAGAGGCTAGATTAACATTAACTATTTTGTTGTTTATAGAGGGTCATTAGGGTCATCCCTAATGACCCTCTATAAACAACAAATAACCTATTAGAATTCATCTAACATCAACTACTTTTTCATTGGTTTTCAAGAGCAGACTTAATCAAAGGTCGACCCATTCCTGTTTAGAGTTGTATTATAGAGGTTATCTTCTCAAAACGACTTGTTATGTGGGAAAAAATCCGTGTTATTGAGGTTGTTTGGATAATATTAGTTGCGTTATAGAGGTTAATTGAACATTATGTGTTATGGCAATCTCAAGGGGATCTCAAAGGGATTTGAAAATTGCACTTGTAATTGAGGTTTTCGTGTTATTGAGGGTCGAGTAAGTGAGGTTCTACTGTATAATAAAAAAGTAAGACAGTGCAATGTGAATGGAGGAAGTGGATGAGAAAACAATTTACAATTTTGAGAGTAGAACTCCATAAACATCTCGTCCTGCCCATAACTATTGGCAGTAGAAATGTGCTTAAATGAAAATGTGTAAAACTACAGTAGGATCAAGGGAAGAGATAATTCTGATAGTTCAGGTTGGGAAACTTAGGGGAGGTAAAAAATAGCGGTTAACCTGAGGGCCACGCCAATTCTCTAGTGACATTTTTGTTTGCCTAGTTGGCTTGACCTTAGATGTCGAAATCACAAGCTCTCATGGGCTCCCCACCCCTTTATTATAGAATTAACTCTTTGTCTCCTAGTATTGATTGCATTCCATTCACACTACAGCTACTTAGTCTTGGGTTCAACTTAATAGTATGCAGAAACATAAACTCGTTAAATCAGTCAATTATCAGCAAGCTGGGAATTGGCAATAAAAGGATGTTGGTGACAGAGTCCCCCTATTATTAATAGTACACATTAAATAATTTAATAATAAAAGAGTGGAATACATACTTGAGGTGAGCACTGGTAGGAGTGGAACCGTTAACAGAGATGACAGTGTTCTGGCGAGAGAGGCAAGCCCCGACTTTACCGCTCATCCAAAACGGTGGATCTTCCTTAGAATCGTCGCTCTCATCCTCATCTCTCTCTTCCTGTGCTTCTTCCAGCTGTTCCTTACGCTTTTTCAGAACTTCATTGACTCTGCTGAGGCAGGCTCCTCCTATGTCAAACTTCGCTATCCCTTCGTAATCATTTGACCTCACTTTTTCACTTCTGTGCAGTTTCAACGGAGATTTTTGAGGGTTAGGTGCCTCTTGCATCAGTCTTCTTTCATTTTGTAATTGAAGCGTATTGATTTCGACAAAGTTGGGATAGTAACGAGATAAATCTTTATCGGTAAGAAATAGATCTCCTCCGTCAAGATGACAAGGAATGATATTAGGGTAATTTAGAGATGAACTGTTTTTACCGTTCGGTGCCGAGACTTTAGAAGTACCAGGGTCAGAATGAAAACTCATATCGACGTCGTTTTTCATTAGTACCTCGTCGATGCTGTCGTTATCACCGGGTTCCATTGCCGAGAGAGAATCCTGTTCTAGATAGTTCTCCTTTATAGGAGTAAGCATAGATATTGGGAACGGCATGGGAATGGAGTCTTCTTCGGGTAACTCGACGATTTCATTGTCCTCTCCTTCCATAAAATAAACGGGCGGAGGAGGGAAACTGTCTTCTCTGTCGGTTTCCAATGAGCTCGGGCCGCTCACAGCAACGTCTTTCATTTGAACAGGACATTCTTTGATTTCTTCTATCGATTCCTGTGAAGATTGTTTAAAAGAAGACCTAGGTGTTTCCCTCCTACTGTCCGGAGGCGTCGGTTTCTGCATATTTACTTTAGCCAACTGCCTTAGAGCTTCGTCGTAGCACTGAAGCTGAGAATCAATATCACTAGGCTTGGCGACTCCACACGGCGACGAGCCGTATATGACATCCACACTCTTCCAGAACTGGGGCTGCGTCGCCAATGTGATAGAACGGTTTCTACTGTGTCTTTTTATAGAAGCTCTACTGGCACCACTGTCGTCTCCGAATTCAAGCATGTCCAGAGACTGGGATTCTTTAAAAACACCTTTGATCGTGCATACTTCTAAAGTATCGTCTAATTTACCGGTGCTCTGAATTATCTCTATACTTAAACTCCGTTCGGGTAGATCGTCTAAATTGTCGAAAGATCCAGGTGCGTCCGAATTAAACTCGGAACTTTTAACTTCTATATTTTCAAAAGATTGAGAACAGTCCATGGGTGACGCTATACTAGTCGAACTGGCGTTACCGTTAATCAGCACACAAGCGATATTTTCATTTTCATTAGAATCGATAGACTTATCACGCGATGCACTTCTTTCAAAAATAATTTCCTTCTCATCGTCTTCCTCATTATCGTTGTTATCGATAATGAAAGTGTCGTTTTCCTGGGTCGTTGCATTATCGTTATACAAGTGAACATCTATAATTTCATCGGCAACTACTATCGAATCATTTATCACCTCAGTAGACGAATTGAGTTCATTGTTGGGAGTCGACATACTTTCAGGAGTTTTCTGAAACAGAGGAAATAAAAGAATAAGTCGTAATATCGAAAAAATATTTAATTTCATTTCTACAAATTAAATGGTAATAATTACCATGATAGGAGAATCATGATCTGAAGGAAGGTCGAGGGAATGAGCCCTTTCTAAAGGTGACCTGGATCTTCTTTCTGGAGTAAGACCTGTATTTTCAGGAGGTACTGGACTTAATCTTGTTTCATCTGTACAATAAACATATAGGTGCTGTTACACTATTTTACTTGAATTTATTTAATAATAATAATAAAAAAAAAATAAAAATTGAGACTATAAGTACCTGTTTGAAAAGGAGTTGTAGGACTTAAATCTGTTAAGGATGTTTGCTCACAATCTGTATTTAACGGAAGCAAATTAGGTCTTTCTACTTCACCCTAAAAAATAAATAAAGAACTGAGTATAATAAAATACTTATAAATATATCTAGAAAACATGTTTCCTAAGGACAAAGTGAGAACTGTGCACATGAACCTGGCTGATCTAGAATAAAAATTAATTCTTGTAGCTCTGCTATGTTTTTGCCTAAATCTGTTGGTTTGATATTTATGGATTTGTGAGTTAAGCAACAACCTACTTAGCAGTTTTTACCCTCAAACAAGAATCAAAACAGGTTAATGAAGTTTGAAACAAGTATGATTCTGAGTTGGATGGTAAATGTGTGCAGTCCCTCATCATTGGTGAACTCAGATCACATTCCTTCTTTACTTCACCTCCCTGAATTTAGGTGGTAGTGCGAGAACAATAAACAATATTTGAGCAGCCTCACCAGCTCAGGTAAGTGAAGCGTGACAAACAACGAGTGATGTGTCACCTGCTTCACTATCTTTTCCCCGAAAGATGTATTCAAAAAAGTAAAAGATTTTAAGTTTCATAAATAAGGAAAAGTTAGCTACCAATACCAAACAAGATAAAGCCGAAGGATATGTTTACCTGTTGTATAGCTCCAGATTTGATAAGATCCCAACTTCTCGGTGGTTCTAGAGGAGGTGGAATAATACAAACTGATTCCATCTCTTCTTCTCCGGAAGCACCTTCTCCAGATTTCTAACACCATTAAACAAAAAAAAAATAAATAAATAAATCTATAAATATAACAAGGAACTTACTATCTACATTATTTTTCTTATTTTTATTTAAGTATTGTTCATACCACTATTATTAATACTAAGTATACTATCAATAAAACCATTTAATAGTCCATCCCAACATATATTATAGGTCAAAGGTAAATATGTACATGTGGGTCCTTTTCAGGTAAATTCTAACTTGAATAATACCAGTTTGAGACAACAGATACATTTTAATATCATGCTTACATTACATTTTGTGTTAAAATTTTTAATCAGATGCAAAGACTTTTGAAATGATTTTAGAGGTCTTTAAAAAAACATTGTTGAACATATGTTTTCAAATGGCATGCAAATTGTGCAAAGCTGGTAGAGTAAAAAAAAGGCTCTAGTATCACCGTGTACAGTCCTGGGAGACAGTGTTACCATGGGGCTTTAGAAACTTGTCATTTTTGCTAAGCCATCAATAGATTGAGAGCATCATAGATTGAGGCCGTGGGTTTGATCCCACACCATGGCCCTCTGGTTTACATGGCCCACTAATGATGATCACACCATCCATACTTGTGCGGTATAATACTTATTCACACATTATACTGAGGTATAATGTGTGAAATTCCTGGAACTCTCCACCATAGACTAGTAAAAAGAGCCTCAATAAGGTCTAGTTGCTAGGTTTGAACAAATGGTTCGTACTACTTGTAATAGTACTATTACAACTAATCACTGTGTAAACTGTCAAGGACACTCTCTGAAGAAGATGAAAACAACTTTTGAAGTTAAATAATGAAAGCTATTTTGCTTCTGAGCTTACCAAAGGTAACAGAAGCTACGTGATCATTCTGAAGAACAAAAAATGTATATCTCTAATTTCAAAAATTCCAAGATATAAATTCGTTTCAGACATCAGGGAACATTTTTGGTACTGTTTCTGTCTGCCGCTAAATTTTTTGCGAACCATCATACCTTAAAAACTACTTGTTCGATGTTAATGAAATTTTGATGGTAAGTCATAATTAGCCCATTGTTGGTCCCATATAAGTTGCAACTTTCTGTGCCCATTTGTATTCTTCCACATGGATACAAACATACATTTATTTGCACCTATCTCTTCCAATGTACTTACATAATCTGTTTTTTTAAGAATTTATGGTTTGTCAAATGTACCCCCAGATAGCCCTAGATTAATTTCAACCGTCTGCACTCTTTGAATTTTGCTAAATTGATACTTAAATTTAGGGGGAAAAATTGACAAATTTGAAACAGGGGAAAATTAAATAAATTTGTCAATAATAGTTGTAAAAGCATAAAATCGTTAAAGTATGAAATAGGAGCGAGGAAGCTATGTGCCACACTAATTGGCTGACTATTTTATTATATTTTATATAAAGTCCGAAAAGTAATTGAAGCGAGCTTCTTACATTCAACGAAATATGCATCTTGGATGTCTGTCTGTCTGTATGTCCGTAACGTTTACGCGTGCGAAGATAACTTGAGTAAAAGTTAGCCGATTTAGTTGAAATTTGGTACACATGTTCCTCTTACTAATACTCAGGCTAAGTTCGTTGGACAGCGTGATCCGTCCAAGAGTTCGCGGGCAATGCTTGCGTAAACTTGAGCTTGAAATTTAAAATTGGAATTTCAGGACGGTAAAAAATTCTATTATCACCTACTCGATGAGACGAACATTTTTTTCATATAACATTTTTTAGTAAAACCAACAACGACACCACTATGAATTAATAAAGATCTCAAAAACTATTAAAGCGGATCTAAACGTTTAAAATAGAGAAAAGAACCTTTTTACCGATATCTTGCGTTCTAACGAAACAATTTTAATAAAACTTCATATGCATCGTCTAAGGCACAATTTAAACCGGAATGCAAAATTTCAACTTGATACAAGCAGTAGTATTTGAGTTATTAAGTGATACATTTTATAATAATTGAAAAGGAGAGGTGCGGTTAGAGTTTTTAGAGGAATAGTAAGAATGCGGGGTGGTTCCCTTCCCTTACTACTAGCCGCTGATCTACTACTATACCCATTATCTATCAACTCATCATGATGCATGATTGTCTATTTTTAAAATATTCAATCAATACACATTTTTTATTACAATTACTATACGCTCGCTTCAATGATAGAGCCACGCGATGCCTGGTTTATGCACTATTAGTCAGTCCCACTAAATGTGATTTGAAACCATTAACCATACCTCTGTTTTAGCTTGACTCTCAGACGACTGACTTGTATCAGAAGGTTTAGGCACAACTGGAGGGGTTGGTTTTAACATTTCAGTCAGCTCCTGGTGACCACCAAACTGAGCGTAATCTTCTGCTGACCAGCCTAAACAAAAAACTTTTTGTTAAACAAAATTTTGAAAATTGGTTACGTTCATTTTTAATACTAAGCTCCTCAAATAGGCTCTCTTTCAATAGGATATATAAGGAAAAAGCAAGCAGAGTATTCAATCTCATGTAAATTATAAACAGTGCACGCCTCACTGCTACTTATTTTATATTAAAATCAAATTATAATTATTATTAACTACGGGAAACAGACAGAGAAAAACAAGCTCCTGCGCCGGGGTATGAATTTCTTATTTTATACATAATTCCATTAATTGAAAATCTGACCAGCCCATTACCAGAGGAACGGATTTGGGCTAGAATTTGATTAATGTTATAACAGACCTAAATTTAATTAGTCTGCTACAGTAATTTTAGAGCATTTGAGAATGTGATAAAATTTGTTTTATAAGAGGAAATTTTGACACAAGTTGATTGTACCTAAAAAATTCTCTGTTTAGAAGTCTACCTAAATATCCTAATAATTACAAGATGAAAAGTACTTTTCATATACTCCGTTTTTTTAATTTTCTTTTGAATCATAATATGTAATGTTGATTGTAATGTTGATAATATAATTTTTATTGTTAAATAAAATGATAGTGAAATATAAATAGTTCCAAAATTTATTTACATCACACAAATGAAAACCATCTAGAGAGCTGATCTTAAACCTATAAAAGGACATATCTTTGAACAACGGATCTCACCAACACCGAATCTAAACCATGGCCATCGATATGGCCCTGTGTAGAGGAGGGTAAGAGAAGAAAAATAAGTACAAGTAAAGAAGTACAGATATAGAAAAAATAAACCGATATCTAGTACACAAGTGTAGACAAACCTGGTTGTCATACGTCAAATAATTTATTTCTTTGTATTGAAATGAAGACTCTGTACAGGATGTCAGGATGACAAATAACTTGTTTAAATTGTCATCTTGACATAATGTAATAATATTTAAAAAAAGGAAATAATTTTATTATAGTTCTTTAAAAATATTATAATTTGTTCAAAGAAAAGTATTCGGAGGTTTATAATATTAGACCAATAACAGGTTATGGGAAACCGAATCCTTTTTATTTGCACTTATTCCAGATATCGCAAAAATGAATAACATCTACAGTATCGAGAAGTTAGATGGAAACAATTACGATATATGGAAGCTTCAGATACAGATGATTTTAATCCATCAAGATCTGTGGGACTATGTTGATGAAACAAAGAAACCTTCTTCAAATGACCTACTCCCAGACTGGCTAGCTAAGGACAAAAAGTCTCTGGCAACAATCATTTTAAGTATCAAGAGCACAGAATTAACTTCTTTAAGAAACTGCAAAACTGCCGCTCAAGCGTGGAAGAAACTAGAAGAAATATATTCACCAAGAGCAGCTAGCAGGAAAGTGACTTTAGTAAGACTACTATTAAAATTAAAAAAAAAAACAATACGATCAAACAATGACAGAACACGTCAACAACTTCACGGACATTATCGACAAATTGAACCAAATTGATTTCATTATTCCAGAAGAATTTCTTTCAGTTTTATTATTGTGCAGTCTTCCAGACGACTACGAAAATTTCAGATGCGCAATTCTAAAGCGGTATCTACACCACTAAAACAGGACTTAAAACTAACACTTGACCCTGGACGTACAGAAGGGGAAGACGTTGACTCAACCACATATCAAGGGTTGATTGGTTCTCTTCTTTACTTGGCTACGTGTACACGTCCCAACTTAGAACTAAATGCTGAATTGTTCACAAATGTATGAACTGCTTTCTACACTACACGGATAGAAACTCCTTGTTCAACATTGACACCTTCCTAGAACCAAATTTAGGGAGGCTTCCCGAAAAGGGGAAGTAAAATTTTTCTACTTGAGCTGACGATTTAGAAGAATGACCTCTAGATGAAGGAAACCAGTATTTGCCACCTAATTCATCCTGTAAGGGGAAGTATTGAAATGAAGACTCTGTACAGGATGTCAGGATGACAAATAACTTGTTTAAATTGTCATCTTGACATAATGTAATAATATTTTAAAAAAAGGAAATAATTTTATTATAGTTGTTTAAAAATATTATAATTTGTTCAAAGAAAAGTATTCGGAGGTTTATAATATTAGACCAATAACACTTTGATTACTTGGTTTATACTTATTCTTTTTCGCTGTCATTCAATGTTTACCTCTTAATAAAAAAATCACAAATTTAAAACCCATCAAATGAAGATTGTCAATATTATGGGTTATGAAAAAAAACAAATAAAATAACTTGCGGATTTTTTCCAAACTAACTTTCCATACTCATAAAGCAAATTTGCTGAAAACGAATTAAATTCTGCTGAAACATGACTAAAAGTATTAAAATAATGCATTGTCATCGTGTTCTGAGCTATTCTAAAAGTTTCAAATGTCTAGCTATTCGGGAAGTTAGTTAGAAATCGATTGCCAGATTTGTACCGGAAAAACAAACAAACAAGAAAGCAAGCTAATAAAAACATAGTAAAAAGTACTCTCACAACGTCATTGACTTGTTAAACCCAATTTATCTGTATATAAAGGTAACTTATCCAGACTCTATATCTATTATTTATATATTTACTAATTTAAAGTGTCCATTATGAAAGCAATTTAAAATTTTTGAATTTGAAAATTAGTGTCTATATAGATTCGACTCAAGAATTATCTATAGACTGAAAATGTTGATTATCTAACATATTTAGAAAGGTAAATTTAAAGAACTTTAAAAGAAAAAAAAAAAGGAATTAATTTCCAAAAGTGAAAATGTAATTTATGTACTCCGCGTTTTACATTCACAACGGTATTTCAATTAAAACTTAAAGCCGCTGACTTTAGGAAAATGCCAATTAAAGATAAACCCCCTTTACACAAAACCATTAGGTAATTAAACAACTACCATGTAATCCTACAAAACCCTGAAAAGTAAGGGTAACACTGGGTTCAAGCTTCACCACAAACATTTAAAATTAAAACGGTCACTGAGCTATTTCCTCTAATTGGTTCTCGAAAAACTCTAAAGTATCAAGGTATTTTTGTAACATTTAATTATACTAAAATCACATTCTATTATTTTATTTTCTTAAAATGCATTTTTATTATTCATATATAGTTTTCAAATAAAGTTTAGTAGATATCGATCAGTAATTAAAAAAAGAAAAAAAAAAATCTATTAATTTTTACTTTCTCTGTACTGTCCCTCTTAATTTGTTATTTAATAAGTGATATTTCATCCTTTGTTTGAGATATTCTCACCTTTTAGATTAGTCAAACTGTTCCATTAATAAAAGTTTATGTCACAGTTTAAGAATCATTATGAAGAACAGCCTGAAAATGTGTCCTTTAGCTCTGGCATCTAGTCAAGGATCCTTTTCTCCACTTGGTTTTTGTTTATATTTGATTTTTTGGGGCCTTCCATCTTTTTTTTTTTTTTTTTCCTTTTACTCATCTATGGTAGGAAAAGTATGGTTTTCCCCCCAATTTCTCTTTTTTTTCTAGAGATTTCAACTGAGTTGTCTGTTTTGGGTGTTTTTAAGACCTTCTAAGTGGTTGCAATTTGAAACCAGCATGAGGTCTGCATGTGTGTTATCATCGTAGCGTCCAAAGTATTTAACCTAGACAGTTGAAACTTGGCAGAAAAATCAGTCTTTATTTATAGTTGTGCCCTCCGGAAAATCATATTCTGTCATCTTGAACCCATTTTACAGATCCAATTGAAATTTGGCATTAATGTTCTCTGTTTGACAAACATATCCATCAAATTTAATTTTGATATTTGCCCCCATTTTGAAGTTATCGATTTTGGAATTTTGAAACTTTGAAAGTTAATAATAGCAAAAGAATAATTTTTTTTTGCATATAGCATATCATTGGAATCGGAAAAAAACTAGGGAACAAGAATAAAAACTCCATTAATTAGTTTAAAGATAAAAGTGAACATAATTATTGATTAGTGCGATACTTCTCTTAAACGTTCTAAGTTTGTTAACATCTGTCAGAATACCACCGAAATTAAAATAATTAAATAAATGAAATAAAATTAATAAAAATAATGTATAATTATTATTTTTATTTATTTATTTTTTTAAATGATAAAAATAATTTATTTCAAAACAGTCACACATCCAAGTACTGAGACCCCGCCCAATGCTGCTTCTTTCTGCTGAGAAGCGGCAGGAGAGGCGGGAAAAGTTGAGTGAGGGGAAAAGTTCAGAGGTACCCCGTACCCCATATTTCTCTCATGTAGTTGAGCGGGGTGGGGAAATAAAAAAGAAAAAATCAAAATAAGATAACACATATGCACAATAATCTACAAAACCTAAAAAGACTTGGATGTAAGAACTTCCATGAGCTTCTTTTTTTCCCACTAATTCTTGAAAATAAAGGAATATCTTAATGATAAATTACTAATTTGTTTATCATGACAAACATTATGCAGTATAGTCAATGCAATTACCCTGAATAATTAAGATTTCAGGTAAAATTCAGCTATTTTTTAAAAAAACTTTCCGAGGTGTGCTCTTCAAAAGTCGATTGGTACATTTATTTTACACCCTGGGTAAGTTAAAATAGGCATTTATAATTATTTAAATTTCAAAAATAATGCTATCGATGAATTAATATATTTTTAATGTTAGAACTTAATAATTTATATCGATAGCAGCATCAAAATATACATTTTATTATGATGGAGCGGTATATTTTATTATAAGACCCTATATTGATGGAGCAGTGGTAGATATTTTAGCTATCGACAATCCCTAATTCCAGAATGTGATGGACTGTTGCTAGTGGTGCTTTAGGTTTATTTTTTTAGATTTAAAAGGATGTAGAAGAGTAAAGTGAAGAGTGCTGTTTAAAGTTCTCTATCAGCTATAATCAATGAGTTAATACATAAATTGATTACCAATTCAAAATTTACTTCATAGTAAATTATCTGAGTTGCTTTAACAGAATAAAATGAAGAAAATAAAAATTTACAAACATAAAATAAAAAAATTAAAAAAAAAAAAGTTCACATAATACAATTTATTTAGTAACACATATTTACACAAAAAGAGAATCTTGAAAATAAAATATTAAATTATAAATGTTAGCAATTGCATTTGGATGTAATATAAGAATCAAAATGCATTTTAAGTCATAATGCATTTTAAGATTATAATGTCAAGAATCTATATAAATTCTAGTTTATATTTTAATACATAAAATGTTCATCTTCAAAACTCAGACTTTAATTTCAAATAGTTTTGAAATTTGGTTCATTAAAAGCTCCGAGACAACTCAGAGAAACTTTCTCATATACGAGTTCATAATTACTTAGCCCATGTCATTTCCATTTCTTAGTTTTTGGAGATAAATGTAAGTATTATTAAACATTTTATCAAAATTAATCATAAAAATAATACCAACCCATAAAAACAAAGTTTTTATTATAAATCCTTTATATATTTTGCATTTTAGTTCTGAAGGGAAATATTGGTATACATTCATTTCAATTTTAAATAAATAATTTAAAATAAATAAATTAATTAATTATTATATGTGTTACAATGATTTTGTATCGGTAGAGAGTCGAAATGCCAAGATTCAGCAAGATTGAATAATTAATTGAATTTTTATTTATTGTATTACTTTTATAAATTTATTTATCCCATTCATTTTTAAAAAGATTTTTTTTTAANTGATATTCCTTTGTCTTAAAATACATTGGGGTAAATTCCCTTTGCCTTCATAGTTATTCAGTCGTTATTTATATTCGAATAAATCGTAGGGGAGTAACAATCTAAAAAAGTACCACATTTTTCTAACAAGCCGTACCTGATAATTAAATAGATTTACAAAGATAAATATGGCAAAGAAAATTGCTTTTGATGCTGTTCAGATTTTCATTTTATTTTTTTATTAATTATATTTTTTTATAAATGAGCAAACAAAAATCAAGGACTTTCAGGGCTACCAAATTCCTAACTTATTAACAATTCGATTTTTGTAGTATTCATACTACGGAACGATTAAATTTTAATTTAAATCAAATTATAATTATTATTAACTACGGGAAACATACAGAGAAAAATAGACTTCAGCGCCGGGATTTGAACCACGGGCCTCTAAATTTATAGGCCTGTGGTTCAAATCCCGGCGCTAGAGTCTATTTTTCTCTGTATGTTTCTCGTAGTTAAAAATAATTATAATTTGAAATGTATGCTAAATTTCGTGAAAATCGGCTCAGGAGTTTAGGCTCCAGGGGTCTGCACAGACTTTAATAACTACTTTTTTGGACTCAGAGGACCTCTAAATGTGTAAATCCATCAAATTTTCACTATAAAATTTTTGTGGAAGTATAATGAGAAAGAAAAAAACACAAACCATTTTCACACTTTGCCAGCTTTTAAATGATAAAATATTATGTTAAAGGTTTAAGATTAAAAATTGAACATGTACAAACCATTAGAGTCGACAGCACTGAGTGTGGCACCATGGGCAACAAGAAGCCTAGCAAGAGATGCATGACCGGCCCGAGCAGCTATCATCAGGGGAGTTCTTCGTTCCTTATCCCATGGCTCAACTCCAGCGCCACCTCTCACTAACAGCTCAACTAAATCTCTGTGATCCGCACCGGTAGCTATGTGCATGGCAAACTCTCCTGCCTAGAATTCAACCAAAACCATCATGTAAAAGGACAAAATTTGGTAGAGGAGTTTCTCATGTAAATTGGACATTTGGTGTCCTAATACTTTAGACGCAACCTGACAAATATCGGTAGTGGATTTCCAAGAGGATAAGGGAGCAATTTATTTGTACTATATACTACACAAGCTGGATAACATTTTAAATGTACAGTCTGAGATAGAAAAATTAAACAGTGTTTAATTTTGTCTGGAAACTTATTGTTCCCAGCCATTTTTTATTAGAAGTTTTTTTTTTTTTTTTTAATTTAAAATTAAACTAAAGGGAAATACATCAGAGGTTTATGGTTGGAAAATATTAGAATTTTATTGAATATATAATAATAAGTAAAATAATGTTGAAAATCCTGAAAAACAAATATGTCATTATTTTCATTTGATGCACAAGGCGTTACCTTTATATTTAAGGCTCTTGATAAAGATTAACAATCAATTTCTTATTGCATGTGTTACCAGTAGACTATTATGAGTATAATAAGGTCTGTTATATTTTGATAATAATTTACTAGTAAGTAAAAATTTCTGGTACGTTATTATTTTCTCTGGTGGCAATGTATAGGAAAACAAATTGAACTCATATAAAAACTCACTTGAAATAAAACGCTTAATTCAAATAATCAAGCCCCAGAGTGCTTAAATAGCCAATTTAAATAAGAATATCCCATTTACTCTAGACTAAGGTAATCAATAATTGAGTTAGACACTAATTGAGGTAAATATATAAGATACCATTGCTCTAGCTCTATTAGGGTGAAACATACTTTCAACTGCAAGCAGTCATGATTGCTAGAGTCAGTTGGAACAACAAATTAGCTCGTATAGCTGGAAAAAAAATGGCAAAATTAACTAATTATATTCCGAAGGAACTAATAGTCAGTATAAGAGAGGAGGACTATAAAGTCACCAAATTAGTCAGAATAAAAAATTAGCTATTAAGGTTTTTTTGACAATAAACTGACTCATTAATCTCTTTGGGATTTATTCATCAAGAGTATGAGTGCTAGTAGTAGTAGTAGGTTCTAGAACTAGACAAGTAGGACGAACCACTTGTTTAAACCAAGAAATTAGGCCTTATTGAGGCCCTTTGTACTAGCCCTGTGGTCTGAGGTAGAGAGCTCATTGTGTGACCATTAGTAAGCCATGCAAATCTGAGGACACAGGCAAGGAATTGAACTGTCGACCTTGGGCTGCCCTTGATATTTTGATGACCCAGCTGATGTGGGCAAGTGTCTAATACTACACAGCCACACTGACTCTCCTGGGTATGAGTAAGGCCCTCCGCACACGGAGGCAACTCAAAACAAACTGATTACAAACTCAAATCACCAACCAGTTGACTATGAGTTTCAACCTGTGTAATTGAATGGGACACCGCACACGGAGCAACTCATTACAAACTGGATTCGCATTCTGTCAACTCAAAAATGACTGGAGTTTCCAGTTGAGTTTGTTTTGAGTTGCTCCATGTGCGGAGGGCCTAAGTGTTAATGTAATGTTTTAAAAATATTCATTTAAATAAAATAAATAATTAATAGTGTAAATATAAATTCTATGTACTCACTGTGTTGGGCGTGCTATGAGTGACTCCTTCCTTGAGGAGGACGGATGCAATGTTACAGTAACCTCTAGAAGAAGCAAGATGAAGAGCATTGTTACCATTTAGATCTAGTGCATTTATATTGGCACCACACTCGATAAGCAGATTAACACAGTCCTTGTTTCCGCATTCTACTGCCTACAACAAACATAATTTTGTATAATATTCTTTCAACAGCATTCTTAGATAACAGTTAACATTATAACTTCCAGTGTCACTGTAATATACTTCTAATATGGGGATATTGTGACAATGTTGATTTGCTATCAATATCCTGTTGTTATGATAGTATTAGAGTACATTATATAATATTATAGTATATGATAGTTTCTAAAATAGTTATTCGACTCGAGTGCTATTTTAACAGCACAAAATGATTACATCTTCGAAAACTGACAAGTACATGCTTTAGAACCTACTCATATGTTTGATTTTCTAAATAAAAACCTTTTATAATTAATTAAAGTCCCCCTTAAGCAATTTATTGTAATTATACCCCACCTTCTGATCTATAAATATCAAACATTACTGAAAGGTTCAAAAGCACAATAAGTAAAACCTTCTCTCTAACACTCAGAAACACTCCCCAGAGTGTCTTAAAAACTGTCTTAAAACTTCCTAGACATTCCATCAATTCATTTTAAAATTTCTAGACCTCCATAGAGTGTTTTAAAACATTCACAAGAGACCTATAAGTATTACTCCTTTGAGGAGTATTTTAAAAATTTCTAGACCTACCCAGTGAGTCATAAAAACTTCTAGATCACCCTAGATCTCCTTGGAACATATTCTTAAGTGTCTTACAAACTTCTAGACCGCCAGAGATTGGTTTAAAACCTCCACAGAGTTTAGTTAGTTTAGAGGACACTTCCCAGAGTACAAATAAACAGCAGATCCCAGAGTAAAAAATACGGGTGAAATGAAATCACCCAGTAATAAAATCAACTATGCACTGCAAGGATAATGATGGAGGGAGAGGGAATACTAAAACTTTACTCATCCCGACCCCGGAAAATGTACATGGATCCTTAGGTTTACTTCCTAAGTGTTTTCTCCACTAAATAACAGAAGAGCAATTTTCTAATGATGGATTAAAATTGCATAATTTCAAATTTATTAATTTAACAGCAAGCTTTTCCAAAATTAACAATTAGGGGAGAGGACTAAGGACTAATAGTAAAAGTTATTGTAACATGCTAATAACAAGTACAATTATGGTTATTTTGTTTATTTGTTTTTTAATAAAACATCTGATATATTTATTTCACAACAAACAACTTGCTTAACATATTAACCCTTATCAGATATGTATTCACATTTTGGACACAGATTGTAAAATTAACTTTACATACAGTGTGTGTAATGCCTTCAAATCGTATAATAGAAAATACAGCCTAACTCAGTTGACATTAGAAGCAAGAGGAAACACTACTTGTTGTATAGGTACTGGAGGTTTTAACATAAAAATAATTAGTAAAAATACTAATTTCAATTGTATTCTGAAATTATGAAAGCTAAAAAGTAGGGGTATGTGTTATAAAAATGAAGGATAAAGGACAATTATAAAGATTTTTACTAAATGTTAAATGTATGGTGGATCTGCATAATGGGTGTGGCTCCTAAAGATTACATCCTTAAAACCTTCATCAAAGTAATATCTTGTGATTAAGTTGTAGCAAATAAGATATATAAGATAACACTTAAGCATTATGCGGATTAATAATGCTATAAAACCAGTGATTCAATATAACAGTGATATATACACAAGTAGGTATAGAGGCAGATATTGCTTCACAACAATACATTTTTGTTGTATATAGATGAAATGTCTCTATTATATTATTGAGAAAGCTATCAAAAGTTTAATAGTACTGTTGTTTAAACTAAAACAAATGCAAATAATTGTAATAGCTCCTGTAAAGGAAAGGAATAAATTTACTTCATTCTTATGCTATATATACCTTAAGGAAAGGTGTAAAGCCTGCAGTATCGCAAACTTCTAGTGTTGCATTGTTGTTTACGAGAAACCAAACTATTTCCGTGTGTCCCTGGGCAGCAGCAAGGTGTAAAGGTGTCCGGTTGCAGGAGTCCACTGTATTCACATCTATTTTTTTCGCGTTGAGTTTGACTTTGTCGAGGTTTCCGGTCCAAGCCGCTTTATGCAGCTTGGACATGCCTTTGTCCTTGCCTGCAAAGTCGATTTCATAGCTGTTTCCCTGCTGCAAGCCAACTATATGCTCGTCGTCACTTGTAATCCTCTGTCCTGAAGGGTTGGTTATTTCAACAGAAATCTGTGGATTGAGTTTATGGTCTTTTTTGTCGTCTTTCTTGCCCTTCACAAAGCTGAATACCTTCCTCATTACGATCGAGTTAACTTAAAACGGCGGTTAAGACGCGAAACTTGAAAATTCCCTCTGTATTATTAATGGGCAGGGTGTTCTCGACGGTGGTGCAAGAAAATCAATAAACTGGGCCGACGCCGAAAATCAAAACACCGGGCCCTGTTTCGACAATAAATTCAACCCATAATTGACGAAACGTGGTTCTAAATGCCTGTTTATCTATAAACAGCTCGAAAAACCGCGTACAAACATAATTATACCACTCTATAACAACTAGTTAAATATTAAAATTAAAACTTCAGCGCCATACTAGATTCAAAGCCTTCTGGAAGCCTGCCGACTCGGAACAATCGGGCAAATTAAAAAAATATGATAATCATAAAACTAATTTTGTTAAAATCAAATAAAATTTTCGTGTAAAATAATTCATTTTGTTAGTAAGAAATAGTTTAGTAATCACCTTCGACCATAATATTAAGATAAAACAACGTCATGATTATCGAAAAACTTGTAATTAAATAATTCTGGACATTAGACCACTAATTTATAAAAACAATAAACACGTTATAAATTAATTCGATGATAGTTATGTTAAAAAATAAAATTTAAGTCTTGGATCTTGGATCAATAATTCAGCCCGCTCAATATTTGAATTGAGAAAGGTTATATGCCGGCAAAAGGTTATAAATAAAAAAATTAAATGCGGGAAAATATAAAAAAAAATCCTACTAATAAACCACAAAAACTTAAGAATTTATTTTAGAATTATTAAATCACATTTAAGATAAAATAATTAATCAATTAATCAATCAAGAAACGATTTAATGTATGTAAATACATTTTATTAAAGAAAACAAAATGTAGATCGTGGCTTTGTCTATTCCTCAATTTCCTGGCTCTTGAAAAAAAAACTTTAATTTTTTTTTAATGTACAAATACATATTATCGAAACGTTATAATTCTAATTAAATAATTGTTATTTAGGATATTAATTTGCGGTCCAATGTCAAATCAAATATTTATGTTGCCTTCCTCCGCCTAATCTTATAATCACATTAAATTCATGATAAATAATAGCTAAATTTTTATTTTTTAATTATTATTTGTTTTTATTAGGGATTAAACTTTGGCCGTTTTGAGATGGATCTTTAATAATTATATTTTATGAAGATGCTTTACTCTTCGTTTAGAACCCCTTTGTACGAGCTGAACTAATCAGAAGGTAATGTTGTTTATCTAAGGTTTTCTCCAGGTTGATTTACAAAACTTTTGTTTTTTTAATTCTTACTTATATTTTTTGCTGAATTTCTTTTTCCGTTGTAATTATATTACGTTTATCATGTGTAAAAGGCTTTTGTCTTTTCCTCGTTGATATATTTCATTCTCAACTGATACATCCTGCAGTATTAAACAGATAATTACTGAGTAGCTTATCATTTGCAGTATTGTTAATCGCGTCGTTACGCATTCGGCGTGTTTTAACACTTATTGATAAATCCTCTACAATTACGTGTATTAAATAATTAAAAAAATACATTTAATTTAGTTTTAAACAAACAAAATTGATTCGCGAATCACAATTAAAATATGATCTTAATGTTAATAGTTTTATAAAAACTTTTACTTGGATTCAGGGAATATCTGTGATATTTAACTAATGTTAACAGTCTATGTTTAAATGGCATGTCACTTTATTGACAATGTGCACACCAGAACATTTACTCCTAAAGAATTTCAGGTATTTATTTATGTATATTTTTACGATAATATAAGCAGATTAGAAACGCCTTCAATTCTTCCCATTCTTATTTATGCCTTATTTTTCCCTCTGTCCTTTGTTAAACATGCTTAAAAAGTTGCTATTTATATTTCTGTTTACGTTCTAATACACGAGTATTGATTATTTAATTCATGACCTTTGACGATTAACTTTTTATTGTTTTAACTCCTAGGTACAATGTTACCATCAATACCTAAATGTAAGGTAACAGTGGAAAAAGAAGTAGTGATGTAAGCTGAACTCTGAACTTTGCAAATTTATCTTAGAGGCAAAATAATGAGAATAATATAACATGAATGGAAATGGTGTGTAATGCTGTATGGCATCATAGATTCATTTCTGTAGGATGTCTTAGACTCATTGCTGTAGGAATTTGGAGAACTGACAAGAGAAAATATTGATAACTTAGAACAGCAATTACCATACATACAACCAGAATTTGTTTACTTATATGTAAATCAAATTAGCAAAGTCAGAAGTAAAGATGGTTACTATTCATGGCAAAGCAAAAATCTGTCCACACTGACACATTAGAAGAATGCAAAATATGATGTATGTATTAAAGACGGCTCTTATCAGAACTTGATTGAGTCACTCTGGTGATGGTAGCAAAAATAGGAGCCTCTAGGTTGAAAGGTCAAGTTAAATCAGCTAATAAGATGTTGATATGGGATGAAGCAGAAGGGGAGTGGTTAGAAACAGAGAGATACGGGTAGTCGAAGATGTTACTGCCAAAAATAAACAAAAGGAAAACTAAATGGCTATTAGGACTGAGCAGGACCAACCTGAGAAATCTGGTTGGAGTGCTAACTGGACACTGCAGGCTCAGTAGATATTTGACATTCAAAAGGTAGAGGACCTCATATGTCCAGTGTGTGGAGAGGAAGAGGAAACAGACTACCATTACCTGGGAGTGTGTGAAGGATGTGGGGGATTGCACTTTCATATCTTAGGGAAGAGGGATTGGGGTACAGGAACTTGATACACTGAAGTGGCAAGACATCCTCTCCTTCATAATCTAAACAAAGAGGTTTGAGGATGAGGTGGAGTTGGTTTGAAGGGTGTGGGAACGTCTGGGGTTGGCAAAAAAGATCCAAAGATGGTCTGTTTGTCAGGCTTGGCCTTCCTGCCCCTTACTACTACTACAATTCTGTTAATGATTTTTATTCTTCGAGGGACTGCAGGAAAATATTATATTCAAATAGAAATATTATTTATTCCTTAATTTAATGTAAATACGGTAATATAAATAACACGTTTCAATTTTTTTTTAATTCTTTTTTTTTTCAGGTTGAGCTATTGGATGGAGCTAGACAAAGGAACAGCATTGTCTGTCTTGACAGTCATTCAAATAAATCATTCATCATATTGAAACTTATTCAAGAACTTTCAAATGATATCAGGCTGTGAGTTAATTTATAAATCATTTAATTTATTCTTTACTAGTTAAATATGTATTAAACTAAAATTTCTTCTCTGTAATAGTATATTATGTTACTAGGCTGTGAATTGAGTTTTTCCTTTACCGCGGCAATTACATTTACTGTCGAGCAAAGCGAGACAGGAAATATTGCCAAGGTAAAGAAAAAACACTTCACAGTCGTGTAGCATATGCTATTTTTTCCGAGGTAGCAGACAATGAAAAAACATTAAATATTAATCAATATAATAATAAATAATAACAAATATTAGTTCAAACTTAAGATTTAAAAAAAAGAAACCTTAAAAAGAGGTTACATTATAAGAAAAGATAAATAAAACGCACTACCATCTAGTGGAATTCAATTGTCTTTTCACTAAGAAAGTAGCACTAATGCGGAAGTTTTGATAACTGCTTGGAGTAAAGAAAACATTTTTTGCGTCCTAGGACGTAAAAAAAATTTTCTTTACTGCCAGGAGTAATGAAAAGATTTTTTTAAGTCCACGTAATGAAAAAATTGATTTTAGCTTTGTTTCTTAGGCTCTAAAGTTACTATTTCACAGCCTACCACGGAAAAAAATATTTATGTTGGTCCTTCTGTGGTAAGTTGTAAATAATATAGTTTTAAAAGTTTTCAGAGCTTTATTTTTAAAAAAGGAAAAAAAGCCTGCTTGAGAATGACATTGTTTATTTTTTCCCCTAAATATAATAACTGAAGCAGGACTAATATAAAAGGCTTCAACACTTCTCCCAAAAGGGAAAATAAACAAGTCTTTATTCCACCATGGGGTTTTCTCATTATTATATTTTTATTCTAATATCCTTCTCCTAGCACTCTGATATTTGCATTGTGGTGATATTTAAAACAAAATATTATGTTAAACATAAAAGTATACAAACAGTTTAAATCAGTGGTAAACCAATATTTTGGTTTCCTAATTTTATTTTATTTTTTTCACACTATTTAAATTAGAATAGGGGTTCAAAGTAACTGTAATCAAAATCACTAGTCACTTCTGGTTGACCATCAGTGAATAAATGTCAAGGTCAAGGGTTCAATCCTTCGGCTAGGCACTTTTATTTATATGGTTCATTATTGATCACACTATTTCCATTTCAGCTTGGTTTGTGTGAAGTGGCTGAACTCTATATATAAGTTGTATAAAGGGCCTTAAAAGAGTGTTCTAATTGCTATGTTTGTATGTTTGATTCACTTCCATGTTTGTACCTTCACCTTTATCTAAATTTGAATTTTATTTTATTTATTTTTTTTTTTACAGGAAATGGGAGGTGGGGAAGAAAAGGACTGTTTACTTATGTGAAAGCAGTTCTTCTGTTCAGCACTTTGCCCATGTTATAAAATGTCTCACTGACCTCAGAGTTGGAAAGTTTACCAGCCTAGAGGATAAATGTGATATTCAATTTTACCAGGTATAAATTTTGTAAATTTTATTCAAATAGAAATAATTAATTTATTGTATATTGCCTAATTTTGATATTAGTCTGTTAATGAAAATTACGGGTGAGATATTGTTAAAAAATAATAGGGGCCTAGTTGGGAATAAAATGAAGCTATTAAAGGATTCAAAAATTACATCAGGTATAAAAATCTGGACCTAAAAATTACATTAGAGCCATTCAAACTAAAAAAAAAAGAAGGGATTGGACCATATACAGAAAGTAGCTAATCAGACTGCCACATAAACATAATTGTAACATTAAAATACCACACTACTTGTAGACCTTGTGAATAGGAAGAAGAATCTGCCTTACACCTTTGTTATACTGAAGATAGGCAACTCTATAGCTAAAGTCACTCTGCAGGAAGCAAGAGGCGGAATGTTCCTAACGCTGCTGAAGAAGTTTGTTTTTAGGCAGAACCAGCTGCACTTACCCCCACCATGACTCCTCCTTCCTGAGAAGGCAAAAGAGAGGCATTTCCCAGGTGTTGACATTAATAAGTTAAATTTGTTAATGCCTCCTTATAGCCTAGAATTTTTACCCAGAAGGAAAAGAAGGTAGTAGAGGGTGGAGGTTAAAGTTTAGTGGCCACACTACAAACACTTCAGCAACTACCATCAACTTAGTGAATAGTAGATAGGTATGAGGATAAATACACTCTTACGATTATCTAAGTAATTTTGTTGCTAGAGGTCGATCAAGAAGTCATGGAAATATGAGGAGTGCGCTAGTGTCGTCATGTACAGTCAGTTTTTAATAAAATAGACCACTGTCAAAAAACACAGTGTTGTTCTTTAGTTATTAATAATTTTATTTTTTTAACTTATATATTTTTTGCTGCAGGCAACACTGTACCTGATAAGAAATCACTCCCACTATACGATATCTTTATATTATTATTTATTGATTATTCCTCTTTATTTCTGAGTTTGATTTGTTACTTTTGATTTCCTACCCCGTTATTTGTAGCGTCCTTGGTATTTGGATCATCCCGTGGATTTGTGGATCGCACGAAAATCGTTTAGATGTGACTATAACTTGTAGTGTATAAAACAAACAAAACAGGAAACCTAACAGATTGGAAACCTTCCTGTTGTTATTCGTGAGATTTGACATAACTGCGCATTCTATACAAACTAGAATAGCACCCCGACTATACTGAATTCGGCAATACTCGGAAGTTCCGACTTTAAACGAAGCTAAGCTTTCAGTTTCTACCGTGTTCATGACTTCTTGGTCGACCTCTAGTGTTTCTCAACAGAAGTAACCACCAATGTTGCATCCTAGAAGACTGCCTGGAGTTTATTTCACCCCATCAGTCATGTTGGTTTTAATTTAGACAGGGATTTTTTGTGGTTCAAAGGAAGAATTCTTAAAAAGTGTGGCTTTAAGTCTGAATTGAGATTCATTCAACTCTGGAACACCTAGAAATTTATGACATGTCCAACTGTGGAAGCCCATAGAACTATTATTAAATTTATTTATGTTTATTTAATTTTCAGGTACTCTGTGTAACTAGTGAAGTTTGTCTAGAGTGGATCAAAAACAAGGAGCTGAGTTGGAATGACATCAACTTACTTGTTATTGACAACTGTCACCTCGTCATTACAAATAACCCACTTAGAGAGGTAAATAATTTATTTTAAACTTATTGAAAGTAGGGTCTTAAGAAGAAATTAAAAAGCTCACTTTTGCGTTATTTCAATCCCTTTTTGGGTCATTTTCTAACTGAAAACCTTATTTACTGTCAGTAATTTAGTTTTACAGTAGAGTCCCGCTAACCCGAATTAATTGGGACCAAACCTAGTTCGGATTTGCTAAAATTCTGATTAGGTGGATTTTTGTAAATTAACATAGGAGAAGCTAGACTTTCTGATTGGAAAAAAATATACTGTAAAATCTCGCGTATAATACGCAGGCAAAATTTTGAGCTATAATTTGGGGAAAATTAAATATTCGCGTATAATACGCACCCGACTTTTCCGTCAAATTTGAGAAAAAAAAAAATACGCACCTAGAATGATATATTTTGCACATTTTACATGTAATTTCCAATATTTATTACGTAATATTTTTACTTGCGAGGTCAGATGGCTAATATAAGGTATACACCTTATATTAGCCATCTGTATATCTATGATTGTTAGATTTTAATAATATATGCAGAAAAAAATAATAAACTTCCTGTATGTAAGCTCGTATTTCTCTTTTGATAAAGATGACATCAATTCGTTAAGGCGTATTATTCTCCTCATATTCTTCATAATCACTTAAATCACTCATTGATTTTCACAAAGAAATCGATACAAACAGTTACTTTTATTAAATAAACATCAAATTAGTTATGTTAATTTGTAAACAAACTCGCTAATCGTGTGTAAAGTTGAAGAATAATTCTTCTTCTTTACGTCACTAGAGTGGAAAAAAAGAGGAATTCTTCTTCTTTTCGTCACTAGAGTGGAAAAAAAGAGGAATTGTTCAAAACTATGAGACACGCATGCACAATTAATACAGGTGTGTAAAGAATCACTTTCTACGAATCTAAACAGAGATACAATGTTTATATTATGTATCAATCGTAGATAAACATTTTAAAACACATTACAATCAAAATATTAATTTAAATCAAATTATAATTACTATTTAAAAAGGGAGACAGACGGAGATAAATTGACTTCAGCGTCAAGACTCTCGCGGAAGTCTATTTTTCTCTGTCTGTCTCCCTTTGTAAATAGTAATTATATTTTGATTTAAATTAAAATTTAAACGTTCCGTAGTATGAATACTACCAAAAACTTATAAAAATCAAAATATTTTAACTAAAGAAATAATCCAAGCAAGGGTTTTTATATTATGTACTTGACCTAAGAAACCGAATAGACACTTTTATAAACTGCTTAACCAATCTGCTATGACACTGAAAATAAAATGGCTAAGGTCCTATTAGTATTGAGAAATTAAAACTGCTTACAGTGTAGGTTTAAGTCTGAAGATGACTCAGGCTATGGAACTGGTGCATGTGGAAACTAGATTTGGATATGTGCACCAAAGTTAGCACATAAGTTTTGATCCGTTTAACCTTAATTATATTGGTAGAAAAATGGAATTTCTATAAAATAAAGTTTAAACTGTGACATACAAAAAGCCTATTTTTATTTAACAAGTTTGATAAAATTTTGCACATTTCATCTGCAAACCAAGTGGAACACAACACATACACTTTCTACATGAGATTTGAAAAACCCACTTCTTTGGCTAGTATGTAGTATATATTTATATTTCTAATAATAAATCTACTTTATACAAAATGAAACACAATTACTGTCCAACACATATGGATCAAGAATCCCTTAAATGCTACTTCCTCTCCCCTCCATTCAATCCTCATACCAACATAACTTTCCATAATACCATTCTTACAATTATTATTGAGCCAATGAGAGCACTTGATTTTGAATTTAAGAAGTTAAAGCCAACTAGGCAAATAAAAAATTTCACTATCCCCACCAATCCCACAGGCCTGGAGGCTTTTATTTTTCCCCTCACATAAGTTGGCTCACCTGAGTGCCAAAAGTCAATACTAATAACAGTAGTGAGAACAGTAAAGTATTAAACATAGATCTACAATTTAAAAATTATTAATTTTTTTTAATCTATTAATTTCAGGGTATTTTTATTTTATATTTATTTTTTTGGGGGGGGG
>KZ652459.1:103815-121093 GCA_001010745.2 Gerris buenoi | reverse complement strand
GGGGGGGGGGGGGGGGTAGATTAACCTTTATTTCTATAAAATAATGTCTATTTATTTATTCAATTTATTATTTTTTTGCAGATTGCTCTTGGTCTGAAGACTTTTGAACATCCTCCTCATATATTGGGTGTGACTAGTCCTTTATTTACAAATTCAAGCCAGCCTGCCTGTGTGGAAGCTCAAATTAAACACCTAGAGAAAGATCTGCAATGCTTTGCTGAAAGTGCTAGTGAAATAGTATCGGTTCTTCGGTAAGTACTGAATGAGTTTATTTTAGCAGTTCACTGCTAATTGCAAAAATTCATAATTATTTTCTTTATACTTTTTCATGTAAAGAGAAAGTATTGTGATGGCGTGAAAATTATATTTTGATGGATTTACATATTTTGAGGTCTCCTGAGTCCAAAAAAGTTCTGTGCATACGCGAGGAGAACTACTGGGCCAATTTTGACAGAATTTGTCATCCATGAAGAGATTTTTTGCATCATACCTCGAGGCAAACGAAAGAAATTAATTTTAGCTCCAAATCTGGGTCGGCTAAAATTCAGCTGAGGCGTTGGTCTGTGAATAGATTTTATGTAATGTTTTAACCTGCGTTTAAATCTGTTTAATCTTCTGACAATATTTCTCTATAACCTGTTCAGCCAACAACAATCAGTGAACTGATGTTTTAAAATTAATTTATTTTCTCTATTAGTTAAGTGTATCTTAAAAATCTTGACAAATTATAACTCTGCTTTTATTTCAGGTATAGTTCAAATCCGAAAGAATTGTTGGTGGAGTTTGACGATGGTTTAGCATCTGAACTAACGGAAGAGATTAGTGCAAAAATCGCATCATTGAAAGATTTCCTTGATGATCATCGGTACGATCCATCTGAAATTTATCAAGATGAAGAATTTCTTGATGAACTTAAAGACATTCCAGATCCCAAGAAGGATCCTTATGATATCATTAACGATTTTTTACATATTTTGGAAACCATGGGTAAAGACAAAAATTTAATTTAACATTTTATGTACTATAGTGTGTTCAGGGATTAGAGACAAATTTGAAAATGCAGTAAAACATTTTGAGTTATGAAAAATAATATCTGGCATGTGACTACCCAGTGAGTAACAGCAATGAATTAAGCCTTCACACGGTGGCACTAAAGTCGTGACATTCAATGCCGTGAAACTGCTTTACACTCGCTGTCATGACAGTGAATGTCATGAGCTGTTCAAACACCCTTCATACTGTTGTGACAGTTCTTCAAAGTGGAGTTCAGTTCTCATTACTAATTTCATTCATTCTAATTGAGATATGGAAGTAGAATTTCAAATTTGTCCTCCAAACCGCAAAACTTTATTTTGTGCATACATTCATTCATCTATAATTAATCTTTAAAGTTGGTTTTTGTTAAAATTGTTGCAGGGCCTTGGTGCGCAGATAAAGCAGCTCTCTTGCTATTGATACACATAGAAAAGCTTAAAGTTAAAACCCCATATGAAAGACACTACCTTCTCCTTTGTCTTGTATCTTCGCATCTTTTAACCATCAGGTAATTATTCATTTCTCTTTGGATTATACGTGGTCTGATCATAAAGTATCCGACCTTAATTTTTATTGGCAAAAAAAAACAAAGCTTTGGGGGTGGGGCTTGGTGTACAGTAGAAGGGAAGCCTAGTGTGCGTGCTCATTTTTTCGTATGTCTGCAACACGTGTCAGTCGGTCGAATGCCATTCATTAGTGAGCAAGTGTGAGTGAGTGTCGTCAGATTTTTCTTAAATTAAAAACTAAAATTTTTAAATAACAACATAACATTTTGATTTTTTTTTTTTTAACTTAACATTTTCAAATTATACTTAAATTGTTTATGGACTATCACAAATTCTTAACCATTTGTCTGCTAAAAATGGAGCTATAATTTCTACATTTTGATTCTAGTGTACCTGCCTCCTTCCGAACCTTGTCCTTACTTAATGGTGTGGGTAGCTAAGATATTGTTTTTTAATCTCTCCGTTTGCTCGACATTTTCATGAAGAGATTGTAAAATTTAATAACTACACTATTCCCTAACTGCAATAATACCTAAAAATTTGCTGTAGAAATTCCCAAGATACTTGGTAGTGGGAGGATTAGAGAAATGAACTTGGTAGTTAGTCTGTTGGCTCTATCTGTTGGCTGTTTGAGTCTGTTGGCTCAAATCAATTTATTGTTTTTATTTTCAACTGAGGTCATTAACACTCTGGCAGAAACATCAGTTTTTTTCACCACTATAAAATACTAAATATATGCCGGCAGCGTTCTAAGTGAATGTTTCACTGTGGCCTAAGTTTACTTTCAGTCGACATCTTATGATTAAGGTGGAAGAGTTGCCGCCCCATTACCTGGTTTTTTTGCAGGCATAATCATTGGTGTTGTTGACATCTGTCTGTAAAATCTTGTAAAATCTATCGGTAATTTGCATTTCAGTAGTAATTTATACCTGTAATACAGCAGTACTATTTGTTTTGTAAAAATGCAGTTGGAGATAAATATCATTAAAATTAGTGGATAGTTACAAAAGACAAAATTTATATGTTTTCTAATAAGCATGTGTCTTATACTGAAGGTATGATGCAATGAAAACCTGAAAACGGAGCAAATACTAGAGTGAAGGAAAAAATACTGATGTTTCAGGATTCTGGGTAGAAATCATGTTCTGGGCAGAGGGCTAAATACCTTTAATGGGATTTATTTAGTTTTATGTTGTTTCTAAGATTTAAAAAAATGAACAGTCCGATAAAACAGTCATTTTTCAACTTACTATCACCTAGTTGTAACTGATAATTTTAATTTTCCATTTTTTAAATTATTTTCCTCTTTTTTAGGGTAACCTGTGAACAATACTTCAAGCAGATGTCCGAATTAGAATGTATCTTGAAATTTTCTACCCCGAAAGTACTTCGTTTAATTGAGATTGTTCGACAATTTAGACCTAAAAAGTTACCTGAAGCGCAGAGAGTCGAAGCTCCCGCCCTAGCTGAAAACGGAGAAGATGCGTCTACGGAGGACAAATGTATCGACGACGATCAATCTGAGAAAGATCCAGATGAGAATCAATCCGATGATAATGTCGAGTCTGCCGTGTCGATGTTGAACGAAGTTAGAATAACCGAACTTACCGACGATTGTGATATTGAAAACGGTGACGATCAGTTAGTTATAAGTCATTGGAAGAGCGATCCTGTTGTATCGTCTAAAACCGTCCTCGATAAATCCGAAGTTTATAAAGACGCCGAAGACTATATAGACGAATCTGAAGATTGGCAAGATTGTTTAAGCGAGCTTATTACATCTTGGGTCGAACCTATCTTCAATCGTCATCTCGGCCCTAACGGAGACGGAAATACTTTACCTCTGGGCGAAATCAAAGAGATAACAGAAGGAGAGAAAACGGTCACAATCGAGAATACAGACTGGGGTCAAGTGTCAGGAGGACCTTCGTGGTTAATGCCCGACGAAGCCGAACCTTGTCCTTATTTAACAGTCGAGGATTTATTCCCTAAAGTCAATCCCTCGTCCAGGAAGAATAAAAAGCGGGAAAAGTATTTTCAACGTTTTGAAAATTACGATCCGGTCGTAGGATGGAAAGGCTTGAATCCAAGAGATCCAAGCGACGGCTCCTCTCAGCAACAAGATGCCGCTTCAGGAACAAACGGTGAAAAGCCTTTTGTCAGATGGAGAGCAAGAGGTAAAGCTTGGAGACTTGCTAAGAAGGAACATAGAAAGAATTACTCTTTAGATGATGCAGATTCCCTTGTCGGCATTGTCTTTGTTGAAAGGAGGTTCACCGCAAAAGTTTTATTTCATCTTCTTAATGTAATTAATATTTTTATTCATTTTATTTTTATTTGAATTAATATCTCAAAAGCCCTGTCTTAAATAACATTTTAGTATACTGTCTCTTCTTACTATTGTAAGTTGTGCCTCGTGCTGTAAGCCTCACAAATATAGTACATTTTTTTAAATACCTTTATAACTTTGAAAGGCAGTAATCTCTACTTATGATCCCCGACAATTTATTCAATGTATTTCACTCATTTTCTCACCAGACACCTCTATCACTTTTCCCTAATGTTTATTTTATGTTTAAAAAAATATATCTTCAACTAAAAATTAAAACTTTAATAAAACTTTTAAAATCCCAATTTATATGAATAATAAGTTGATCTGATATAACCTGTAACACATTGCTGACAATTTATTTATGATTAAAAATGGCTCAGTAAAGAGTATCCTTTATGTATTTTAATTCAATGTATATTATCTGTCTGATGTCTTTATAGTAATATAGGGTGTCCCATAGAAAACCCAATTTTTAAAAAGTGAATAAAACCAGTCAAATTTTAACAAAAATTTGTAAATATAAATATGTATTTACATATTCACATTAAGCAACATCTCCGATTTAATAATGAAAAACAATATCTGGCATCTGGCCATCCTCATTGAGTTGGCATGCATGAACATGCTCAACAAAATTTCCAATAACTCGCTCACAGACATCTTGATCGATGTCAAGTTGATCGATGCAAATGATTTCTCCCTTCATTTTTTCAATTGTACGCAGTTTGTCGGCATACACTTTTGGTTTAACATATGCTGGGATATAACATATATCACTGTTGTTAAATAAATTAAAAAAATAAAAAAAATATTCTTATATGCCTGAAGATGCCAAAATATTGAGGTGTAATATTACAAAATGGAGAGTAAATTAATGGAATAGCCCTATAAATACCTCAAATAGATAATCTAATTTGATTTAAAAAAATGTGTTTTTTGTGTTCTGTTACCTTTTCTTCAGGACTTAAGAAAAGCAGACCCTGAAATGGAAAGTGTAACAACACAGTACACTGTAGAGAAGATGATTGATCCTGTAGTAGATCCTAGAGAAGCAGAAATTGAGCACAAAAAACAAGAACAGGTTTTAAAAAGGCAAGTAAAAATATAAATAATCTATAATACAGTCGGACCTCCTTATAACGAATTTATATACAACCAAAATCTCTTTTTTTTTATTATCATTATGTCCCACCGATTCTCTAAATAAAAGTGTTTCCATTAAATGAAATCTATTTCTCTACAATGAACTAAAATCATAGAAATAAGGATAAAGATGCGACCCGACAAACTTTCGGTTAATTCATATTGGCGGTGTTTTTGCATTTCTTTCTTTTCTTAGAACCATTTTTAGGAGTTTCTTACATTCACACTCTAATAATTTTGCCTATTCTACCTCCATTAGTCTAAGTGGAATTAGAAACATCTTTGATCAGTATAGAGAAATCTCTCACTCTTAGTTTAGAATTTGTTTAGTAAATTTAAAAAGCTCGTGACTTTTTACAGCGTAATTAACTCACCGTGCAAATGTCTAAAAGAAAATTCATTTCAGGAAAAATGTATTTATTCAAAGGCATAAATGAATGAGTTTTTAATGGGTGAAAATAGTACAGGATAAAAATCTCCCTCTTTTAGGATCACTCATTCATTTTTTTATTTATTTTTTTTTTTTTTAAGAAATAAACAAATAATTTATATGTATTTAACTGTATTTATATTATATTTATGGTGTATAATTATTTTATAGTAATTCAGTTATAAGCATTGTTGAAATTTTTAATTCTTTGATTTTTCTCTTACAGGTTTCGAATGCGTGAGTGCAATCTTCTTGTAGCCACATCAGTTCTTGAGGAAGGAATTGAACTACCTCGATGTAACTTGGTTATCCGCTACGATCCAGCAGATACTTACAGAAGTCATGCTCACTCCAAAGCAACTGCTAAGCAGATAACTGCTCACTACATATCAATGATATCCGAATCTTCTCTACCTAAGTATCTCATCAAATATGCTGAATTCATGCATATAGAAAAGGTAAGATTTTTGGAAACATTTTGTCTGACAAAATATGTGGCATGAAAAATTCCATTTTTTTAATATATTTATTTAGTTATTTTTTTTTGGACAAAAAATAACTGTGATTTTTTCATTGATGTTTTAATCAAATATAGGGGATCTTGTTTTTGAATGATAATTATCCTCAGCAAAAACCTAATCGTGAAAAAAAGGCCAAGTTGCAAGACCCCTACACAAAAAAGTCAGCGTATCAGAGTAGTGATATCTAAATCGTGGCCAAATCTGTTCTTTCTTTAGTCCATAACCCCACTTCTTGGCCAGTTTCTGAAATGATAGCCTGACTTTTTTGGAAGGGGGTTTGGAACTTTCATATTTTCTTCTGAGTTCTCTCCTTCTTATTACCCACATAACTTCTGTGTTAGTGCACTATGATACTGATGTGTGCCTCATCAGAATTGGCTATAACTACAAGTTTGCCAAATTTCAAGTTTTGAGCTATTCTAGAAGCCACTTGTAATTTTGATGTTGAGTGAGTGAGTGAACTTTGAAACTCTCCCCTGATGGTAAAGGCTGAATATTAAGGACTATTTTTTATTTTGAATCCTAAGCTACTTAGCAGGGTTGGGCAAAATTTGATTTTTATTAAAAAAAAATCAAAAATCATGATTTTTTTTATTTTAGTATAAAATTTCGATAACTAACTGATAAATTAAGAAATATACAACCTTTATAATCCTTAAAAAAATGCGAGCGATAATTTTAAGTTTAAGTAATCAAAAAGAGTCAGTTTGGAGAAGATAGGTAAGTCACAGAGTTAAACAGAGGTGGTGTCACGGAAGGGGGTTTAAATAAACATTATCTTTATCGTCTTGTCTCACCATCTGAGACTAGACGAAACCAACTCTCTTCAAAATCGTTTTGTGTAAGCGATTTTCGTTTGGTGTAACACGTTGGAGCACACTCTAGAAGTCTAGAAAAGCTAGAATCCTCAGTGTGACACTGGCTCTCGTCTGAACGCACCCCACTGGCACCCTGCTAAGCTCCTTTAAAAAATATTTTGTAATTTATTTCCCCCCCACCCTTTTTTTACGTTTGGTAACATGTAATATATTATTTTATTTTGTCAAAGAGGATAGAAGTATTGTTTTAATCAGTCAATAACATCATTAATAAAATCATTAGTTTTAATCATTAAAAAAAATAATGTATCAGGAAATAACATCAATTGTCTTGTTTCTAATAAATAATAATAATTTTCTGTGTGAAAAAAATAGACTGCCAATAGGTGTGGCACATTCTATCCACGCATGTAACTGATTTTATGCTGTTACAAGCTATTATCGTCTAATTGGTGTAATTGTTTCCCCCGGTATTTTAATCTATCAAAATGGTTTTGATTTTTTTAAACAAATTAAAGTATCAATTTAGCAAAAGATAAAGAGCGCAGCCGGTTCAAATTAATCTGGGGCAATCTGCGGGCTACTTTCGATAAAGTAATTCAAATCAGACAAGTACTTGTGAAGCTATAGGTGTAAATAAATGTATGTTTGTGCGCATGTGGAAGGGAAACAAATAGGCGCAGGAGGTTGAAACTTATCATAATCAACAATGGGCTAATTATGACCTACCACCTTAATTTCATTAAAATTGGAAGTGCCGTTTTTAAGCTATATTGCTCCGCAAAAATTAAAATTGAACGACAGACCAACAGACAGACATGGAACCAAAAATGTTCCCTGATGTCTGAAACAGATTTCTGTCTAGGGATTTTTGAAATCATCGGAGACCTAATAATTTTTCGTTCTCCAGAATGATCCACATAGCTTCCGTTACCTTCAGTTAGTTCGGAAGCAAAAAAAAATGTTTGATTTTAATCATGATTTATTTTAAAAAAATCAGTTGATTTAAATCATGATTTTAATCAACTGATTTAAATCAGCCCATCCCTGCTACTTAGGCCCCAATCTATGTTTCAAATTTCAAAAGCCAATCGTAAGAGGAAGAAGAGATATTATTAGTGTGAGAAAAACCAAGGTGAATGGTTCAACAAAAGATACAGGTACTTAAGGGAACTTGGCCTTGCGCACTACTGTGCGCTTAGATTTGATGATGTGATGTGGAAGTAAAGGCAAAGGAACTAAACTGAATTTGGATAAGACTCATGTCTAGAGCACATTCAATGATAAGATCATAAATTAGACCCCCTAGGAAGCTGGAAAAGAATGTCCTAATGAAGAAGGGAGACAGAAAGACAAAAATTCAATTCAACACCTCGAATTGAATATATATTTGATATATATGCTCTCCAAAAGATGTTAAAGTTCTCTAATTAGAGATGGACCCTCGTGCAGAGGTGCCCACCACCACATAAACAGGTCCTGGGAAGATGTGATACACATCAGAAGTCCTGTGTCCCTCTTAGGATTGAATAAAGCTGATAACAATGGGATGTCGGAAGGACAGTGTTTAATAGATGAACTAAAGCCTTGTTCACCCGATGACAGTAAATGTCACGACATTCAATGCCGCGACATTAGTGTCGCCGAGTGTCGTCGTATGAACAGTAGATGTCACGGCACTAAACGCATTTTAACTAGACACTGAGTGTCAATCAGTGTCACGGCATTTAATGTCGCAAAATTGGTGTCATCGTGTGAACGAGCCTTAAAGACAGATGATTGTTCTTTTTTTTGGTCTTTTAGAATACTTAAGTGTTTCATCATTTTTATTTTAATAGTTTTGATTCCATGTTCTTCACAAACACTTTCTCAATCCTAGTTATGTGGACATTATCACAATATATTATTGTTACAAAAAATATTTCTTTGTAATAATTTACATTCTGTTGCTAGGTGTTGCTGAGCCACTGCTGGAACTTGGAGCCAACTGAAGAAGAAGAGCTGGAAGCTGATCAGTACAATGGAAGTATTCCTCCCTTTGTACCATCTGAAACCTCTACTGTTTCTGTTACCTTAGCTATAGCTATTTCAGTTGTAAACAAGTAAGTTACATTTTTATTGCATTCAAGAGTTTTGTGTGTTTTTTTATTACAACTTTCATTTTCACCGGAATTTTTCAGCTTTCTTGGTTATCGGAAAGTGAGCTACATATTTATTACAAGATTTGTACTTCGCAAATAGGTGAAGTTAAATAAAATGTTGTTACATAAAAATATTTACTGGCCTATCGAGAAAAGTCATTAATTAAATATTAGGTATGGCTTCCCACTTCCCAGTCTTAGTAAGTTCCACAAAGTCTCGGTGGAAACGACTATCTTTGAACAAGTAATTTCTCTCTTTTACATCCCAAGCTTCTCTTGTCCGAGTAGGAACTTACCACACCACATCTTTTTTTGGGTGGGGTACAACAATTGGAATTAATGTAATCTAAGTATTGAAATAGTCGCCCACAATAAGCTCATTCAAGCTATATCACTTTTGTTTTTTCATTGTAATTTAGTTTGTTTCTTAATTATCTCTTGAATATAGAAAAGATCTTTTTTGGAGCAGTATTACAGTAGTACAATGTTTACAGTATTATTAGTTACCCATTGTTAGTTGATCATCCCATTGCCAGCCATACACTTAAAGACACTGCGTCCAAAAGACTAGTTTAAGCTATTAGTTGAAGCTGTTTAAAGCTTGCAATGTAAAGTAGAGGTATTAAAATATAAATAAATGCATCAAATTAATGGATGATTCATATATTGTAGAAGATTAAATTATAAGGACTTTTTAAAAGCAACAAAATTTCATTTTTCAGTCAGTCAGTTTGAGATTGATCCAAAAACTTTTATTTGAGTTGAGATTCATTTACCCTAACTTTTTGTCATGGAGACTGATTGATTTACTGCAGTCTGTGCCAAATGAGAGTTAGTGCGTTGACAGCACGGGAAAAACTAGCAAATGGGGTGGGGAGCCAATGAGAGCTCAAGATTTGCCCTCTGGATAACCATATAAGAAGGTAAATGGAGTGGCTTTATTTTTTCCCTCAGAGGTTGGCCAATCTGTGTGTCACTCAATTTCCCACACTGTCAACACACTAACTCTCGTTTGGCACAGACTGTAATCTTCAAATGTGGTTTTTCCCCTTTGGATATCTTGGCACTAAACTAAGACTCTTCTTATTTATGTTAATTTTTAGATACTGTGCCAAACTTCCTAGTGACACCTTCACTAGGTTGTCTCCCATGTGGAAGGTTCAAAAAGTGAACTATGCTGATCAAGAAATGTTTGTATGCTCTATCAGACTCCCTATCAATTCACCTGTGAAGCAGGAGATCATGGTAAATTTTTCTGCGGTTAACTTTCATTAATATATTTATTTTGATTAATTTAGTCACTTTCTTTTTATTTGACACGTATTTTATTTTATTCTTTTTTTCCATTGATTATTTAATGTTGTAAAGACTTATTTGCTGAAGTAGTAAGACCTTATGTGCCCATCCCATAGTGCAAACACTTCTTAACAACTAAACATCTTAAGGTCCCCATACACACATCAACTTGTTGTCCAACTTGGTTGAGTTGAAGTTGAAGTTGAGTGTGTATGGACAGGTTGAGAGACTATATCACAAGTTGAACATCTATGTTGTTCAACTTGACAAGACATCAAAACCCTTTTTATATTTGTGGATGGAGCTTATGTTCTTATCTCTTTTGATTCGAAAGTTTTGGAACCGTACAGAGTGACCGTAGAGAGCCTTGCCTCCTCAACATGCTTCCAATCATCTCTGACTTGAGCCCTTCTTCTCCAGCCTAAAACTCTAAGCCTCTACAAATCCTCCTTTAAGTCTTCTTCCCATCCTTCCTTGGCCTACCACCATTTTTTCTCCCTCCTGGTTGTTCATAGAACATCCTCCGAGGGTATCTATCCACTGGCATTCGTTGAACATGGCCTAGCCATCTAAACCTTCCTATCTTAATCTCATTGACAATATCTGGTTTTTTGTTGGGATTTTGGATTTCATAGTTAAACCTAATTTTTCAAGTCCCATTTATGCAAATAGCTCCCAATATTTCTTCATATGTAGTAGCTAAGGTCCAAATTCCAGATGCATTATATACTAAAGTGTAGTTATAGAGTCAACAAGGACCTTTGTAAAGAAGAGTAGTAGGACGTTATAAAATGTATTTCTTCTGGACACAATCTACTAATTTTTAATCATTGTTCACAGGGGCATCCAACTTGGAACAGGGCATTGGCTCGCAGAGTAGCTGCTCTTGAAGTGGTAAGAGTTCTTCATTCCAGAGGAGAGCTAGACGACTCTTTGGAGCCGATAGGAAAAGAAGCGTTTAACTGCTTACTAGCCAAGGAAGAAGACTATGAATTCAGAGATAGTAATACACCTGAAGAAGAAGAAACGGATCCTGAAACTTTCTGGGATCCAAGCATTCCTCGACCTGGGACCACCAAGTCTAGGCAGTACTATTACAAAAAGGTATATGTTATTCATATATTTGACTATTTTTTTTATATTGTTTTTAGTTGTCTTCTGTTTCCTTCGATGAGCTCTGATGCATAGTGATCATCCTTAACTTTTTTATGTCTTTAATTTTTTTTTTAATCAGAAATGTGTTTCAATCATTAGGGAACATTTTTGGTCTTGTTTCATTCTTTTTGGCCATATTTTAAAAACTACTCCTCTAATTTTGATGAAATTTGGAAGGTACATCTAAGGCTAGGCGCCCACTTGCGATTAATAATCACGCGATTGTTTAGTCGCGTAAATAGAACTCATGGTTTTAAATTGGAATGCACCCATATGCGACTAAAAAATCACGGCGATTAAAAAAACGCAACCAGACCTATATTTGAGGTGACTCATTGACAAGCATGAAATAGCACACTAACGGGACAGCAATTTTTAAGTCGCAGCAACAAGAAATCGCATGTGGGCACCTAGCCTTAGTCCTCAGGCAGTCCAATTTTAATTTCATCCTTGTGTGCCCATATTTTTATCCCTCACAAGCACATAATAATCTATCAACCTTTATATTTTATATTCATATGACTACTCATCCAATAATAGGTTACAACAAAGCTACATACCACACTAATAATAAATAATATATATATTCATGCACCGACCCTTAAATGCTATTAGGACTTAAATTTTGGCACTTATTCAGATGGTTACTCCACTTATAAAAAAATCAATGGGGAGTGACGACCTAAAGATGGTGTGTGGAATGTTCTTCTTTAGACTGTTACTCCCCTTATAAAAACTCCAGTCTTAATAGTTTTTTAGTCAAAGTTATTAATATTATAAAAAAAACAGGGGAGTAACAATCTAAAGAAGTATCTAAATTTCCATATATGTCCCCTACTCAAGGAAACCAAGAAGTTCAGGGTACTCTCACCCTCATCCTATCACCTGCACAGCTCCAATCTAAAATGGGTGTGTCTTGCCCTTTGCATGTAACAGGGCCTTGGTGGTACACTATTAGGACAGAAGTCCCAACACAAGTTAGTTCACTTTCTTGACATTGCTGAGTGGTTAGCCTACTCTCAACCTTACTGAAACCAACTACTGGTATATGTGGTGGGTTCAAATCCATGACAGATGAGACATGTTGCACACTGATGATCACATCCAGTAGTTGTTTTAATTGACTAAATCCTCTGTCCTGTAATTACCTAACAATGCATTGATCGGGAAATAAAAGAACAAGCAAAAAACTAACTTTTTTTTTAATTTGTTTCAGATTGCACGGTGTTTGAATGACTGCAGACCAGAGGCTGGATTGGAGTGTAAACTGTACTGCATTGATATGACGCTAACGTGCCCCTTACCTGAAGAACAGAACACTAGAGGGCGCAAGCTGTATCCTCCAGAACAGGCACCTCAGGCACTCGGCATTCTTACAACCAAAGACATTCCTCAGGTTTGTTTAACTACTCTGCATCGTATTAGGAACAAGCCAGAAGATTTTGAAGTCATTTATGGAGGTCTAAGGTCTTAAGTCTTCCATAATGGGCCCTGATGATGGCTTAAGAAGGTCGAAATCTGCTTTGATAAATAAACAAGTGTTTTTTACATGAAAAGACAGTTTCTTTGAATCATTAAAAACCATCCGGTCCATTATTGAATATTTAAAATATCAGACCTATTTAGGATGATCTACACCATGTTGTAAATATTTTAGAAGGTACACACCTTTAAAGCAACTATAAAGTTTATATAGAGTACTTGCTGAAGTACACAGCGTTGCCGTAAGCTCGGATTAAAATTGTAGATTTGAATAAAAAATACAAACCCACAGACTCTCTTTTTTGTATGGAAGGTCTATCCAAGTTGATAAGATATAAATTCTAGTCCAATAACTTTTTGTCATATCTCAATTGGTTATACCTTAAATTGATCTGTAAACAAGATTTAGTTTGTATAAATTATTTTTGGTGGATGTTAGGTGTAAGTAAAAAATTTAATCAAAACTAGTTAGTTTTCATTTTCCTTTTTTATTGTCATACATTTTGACCCTTTACATTTTTTTTAATGTCATTCTCCAAACACATATAGAATAAAAATGTTTATTGATTTTTTAAAGTTATTATATTGCGATAATGTTTGAGGAATGTTAAGTATATTGTTGTTTTTTATTATTATTATTTATTTATTTATTGTTTTATTAGGGTATTATTTTATTTATTTATTTTTTTTTTAAATTGTAAATATTGAGTTTTTTTGTAATGATTAACTCTCAAAGAGGATCTCACACTTAGGCACTTTGATTTACACAGCTAAATAATGATCATACCATATTTGTTTTGGTGGTACATTAGGCCCATTTCACACGAGGCGATTAGTTGATTCAACTAGTTGATCGGGCGGTTGAAAAGGAGTGTAACCTGGTAGCAAGGGTTAAGGAATCGCCCGAACCCCTTCACAACTAGTCAACTAGTCCGCCTAGCCGGCTAGAGGCCGCTAGTGTTCTCATCCCCGCCGGTTGATTCAACTAAAAAGAAACTACAAGGCATTAGCCCTTGTTGATTTCACCAGTTGTCTCGTGTGAAAGAGGGCTGAAAAAGTCTTCACACGGGCAGTAAACTAGTTGAGACTAGCCAGGCAACTAGTTGAATCAACTAAAATCGCCTCGTGTGAAATGGGCCTTAGTGTTTGAAGTTTGAAAAATGTTCTACTATAATTGCTTGAGTATATTTATCTATATCCATACCGACTTTAATAACACTATTGGAATCAGAGAACCTCAAAATGTGTAAATCCAACAAAATCGAATGTTCGGGCCATCAAATACTTTCTCTTTATCTATTCCACTGTTAAGGGGAGACATTTACCTATTTAGGCTAGTGATACACTTCCCCACCCGGGTGGCAAAGTGAGTCGCTAGCCTTAGACTTCTTTAGAAGAGTTAGAAAAATAATTAGAATTTAAATAATTCTAAACAGTTAAACCATTAATACAAACTTTATATTTTTTTTATGTTCAGGTTTGTCCTTTTCCAATTTTTACGAGATCCGGTGAAGTAGAGGTAAGCCTGAGGTTGACTCCGAATGTGGTCGTACCAACACAGAGGCAGATAGAAACCATGGCTGCTTTTCTCAACTTTATCTTCACGTCTGTACTTAGACTTCAGAAGTATCTAATGAGTTTTGATCCCAACGCCACAGAAAATTCATTTTTCATAGTTCCTACAAAAAAAGGTATCTGTAATTCTTAGAGTGTTAAAATGATTGTATTTGTTCTTAATTCTATAATCATGTGCAATTATAGTACAGACGTGTCCGTTTGTGCTAAAGAGGAATCTATTGTAAACTAGACTAAGCAATTGCATATGAAAAAGGATACATGTGTTTCTTCAGCCAAATAATTAAGTTAAGCAACAGAAAAATAAAAACATATAATGCTGCAGTAGCATCAAAAAGAGAATTCATTTTAGACAGCGTGATGAAATTGAAAAACTGGGGTGGAAGCTAATAAAAGCTTGAGATTTTGAAGATTGGGCCTTCTAGGCAAACAATGCCATCAAGATAACTGTTTAGATGCTTTATTTTTTCACTCATAGGTTTAACATAAGTGTCAAAAATGAATTCTCTTCTTGTTGCTACTGTAGAGCCATTTCACAATAATGGTTTTTATGGGAATTCTTCCCGTTAGATTTAGTAAGGAAAACATGACTTAATTTCAGTTACTCCGGAAGTAGCATAGGGCATCAACAAAAACAGCCATATCTGACAAGATTCCTGTTTTACTCTGGCCTTTACTCTTTTGCCAGGTCTTCCTGGGCCTCTTCCTCCTTTGCCCTGAGGTTTTCAGTGTTTAGCATCTAAGTGTATGGCCATCTCCAATTTCTTTTGCATATTTTGATCTTATAGTCTTTTCTTTTAATTATAATGCATGGTTTAAGATCACTTTTGGCCGAATTAAGAAAAAAAATCCTAAATAAATTGAGTTTTTAGAAAACAAATTCACAATTTATTTGATGATAAAAGACAGAAATATTATTTCATCGGCTACGTCAAGTTGAGAATTCTTCCTAAAGTTGGTATTATGAAAATAATGGGGAAAACAAATACAGATTACTTGGGACGAAGGTCAATTTGGACAATCAAATATCAGGATAATAATTTTTTCAATAATAATTAGGTATTTTAAAACAAAACGTTCCAGTTATTATTTATTTTTTTATAAATATTGTAATTACCTAAAATTGTTGCTCATGTTCAAAAGAAGTGATTTAGGCTTGTTTCAAATGAGCAACAATGCTTCATAGCATTATCTGGATAATCAGAGTTTTACTATAATAATGAGTTTGAACTTAAACCAAAGATTATTTTGAGGCCTATTTAATAAAAAAAATCATTCTAAGGCTGTTTAACCACAAATAAAGGAATTTCTAATTTGTCGACAGTTCTACAGATTTTTCTTCCTGAATCTTCTGATATTAACTTCACGTATATGCAATCTAGTGTTGTTCCTGATTAGGGGGATTAATTTTTTAATGATTTGTTTCAGATAATGAAGGAGTTAGTCATGTTGATTGGGAGTTTCTAGAATTGATTTATGAAAGAAGGTTCGATGTACTTAAATTCATTCCAAATGAGGACAGACTCCAGTTTCAATTTGAGCCATCTCTTTATGCAGATGCAGTGGTCATGCCTTGGTATAGAAATCAAGATCAGCCACAGGTTATTGAGAATGTTTTATATTTCTTATCACCAATCAGAAAAGCTTTATTGTTGCTTTATTTATAATTCATTAACATATAATAATAAGACAGTGCAATCAATCACACAAAAACAAAAAATGTTGAAATTTTAGATATTTAAAATGCTGGTGGTTCTTATAACTTTATTCTTTTTATTTAGGGAATGCCACACAATAAAAATTTAAATAATTTGTTAATTAAATAAGTCATTTGTTTAAATGGATACATGTCAACAGAAGATCTAATTTTAAGCTGTTACCCTTATTCACTTCATTAATCAATTTAACCAATGACCTACTACTAAAGCAACTAAGTAGTAGTCAAATTAAAATGTACTTTTCTAATCAACAGTCTATAAGATTAGAGTTGGCACAATCGAAGGCAGGAAACCACAAATGTGGAGGTAGTTTTGGGGTTATAAAAAGGGAAAATCAGTGTTGCCATGTTATATTTTTTTTGTGGAACAGGGGTAGAGTAGAGCTTTTTTTTTTGAAGTTGCATTCAACATGAGGGACCGATAAAATTGTTTCCCTTAAAATTTTCCCGCCTTTTGATTGTGCCAACTCTAATCTTATAGACTGTAGATATAAATGCATTAATTTTTGTAGTTGAAGCTGTTCTTGTTACAGCTTCAATTGCTAGCAAATATGCTACCAAAAAAATGCTTTTGGTAAGGAGTGGAATTGGATCGAAATAGATACTGCATCTAGCACGTTAAAGAAGTATCACCATATTGTCATATGCGACACAAATTTTAGTAGCTGATGCTTTATAATACAAATATATATTTATATTGATAAAAGTACAATTTGGAACTAATTTTTATCAAAATTCCTCTCAAGTATACTATGCTAGACCAAACTTTTTCAGTAAAACAGAATACTGCAGTTATTTGTGTTGATTGAGATTTTATAATATTTATTCATAATGAAGGTAAACAAATAAAAGTATTAAATAACAAACACTATTACTTGTTCAATTAATCTGTATTTTGTCGCAAACCGTAAATAAATTAATGAAATACTGACTGGTTTCAATTTCACCATCATTCACTGATAATGACTGTGTGGTCGAAACTTATCAGTATTTTATTTATGATTTATGATAATATAATGATTTATTTATCTATTAATAGTAATTAATATATAATAAGTAAATAATAAATTGTTATTTATTTGTTTACTCCTACAGATTACCTGTTATACAGATATCTGTTTACAAAC
>KZ652459.1:29891-48140 GCA_001010745.2 Gerris buenoi | reverse complement strand
CCTTGTCACTTGCGTCCGCACTCACAATTAATGGTAACTCCGGGTTAAAATGAACCAATGTTTCCTTGCCTACTAATTTCTCCTTTAAAGTTTTAATAATTTCTTCGTCTCTCCCTGTCCATTCCCATTTTACTCCTTTTCTTACCAGTCTATATAAAGGTGCGCAAATGCTTTGTAAGTTCATAACAAATTTAGAATAATAGTTAATTGTTCCTAAAAAAGATCGTAATTCCTGTGAATTTTTTGGACTCGGTAAATCTCTTATAGCTTTTAAATGTTTGTCAGCTGGGTGAATTCCTTCTTGGTCTATCCGATGTCCCAAGTAGACAACCGACTCTTCTAACCATTTACACTTAGCTTCCTGTGTCTTCATATTTGCATTTCGTAATCGACTTAATACTTCTTTTACTCTGTTGTAATGTTCTTCCACAGTTTCCCCAGTAATAATAATATCATCCAGATATACTGCTACGCCTGGAATTCCTGAAAACGTCACGTCCATTACTTTTTGAAATTTAGCAGGAGCCGTCTTTATTCCAACTGTATATTTGTAATATCCTTTATGTGTCACAATGATTAAAAGATCTCTTGACTTCTCTTCAACTTCTAGTTGAAGGTAAGCATCTTTTAAATCTAAAACAGAAAAATATTTCCCTCCATTTAATTTCGCAGTTATCTCCTCAAATGTTGGCATAGGATATTTGTCGTCTACTATAAAAGGATTAATAGTTACCTTAAAACCCGAACACATTCTAATTGATCCATTTGGTTTTGGAATTATCACTAATGGTGAAGCCCACAAAACTGGTGTTGATGGATCTACCAGTTCTAACACTCCCATATCAACCAACCTGTCTAATTCATTTTCTACTTGCTTTTGAAGGGCCAACTCAACTGGCCTATGTCTGAATGCCCTTGGTTGTGCATTATCTTTCAAATGAATTGACAGCTTGTGACCTTTTATCCTTGATATCTTTTCCGAAAATATGTCTGAAAACTCCTTGACCAAGTCTTTTATTTTTTTCTTTTCTCTGTTTAAATTTATCTCGTCTGGCTTAACCGTACAAAGCCTTGCTCCTGGTGGAAGAGGTAAGTCAAATTTTAAGCACCGGTCAAGTCCAAAGAGTGGTGTCTTGTGATTCGATAACAGTCACCGCCATATTGTCTATATCCTTTCAAAAATGCCCTTACCGCTACTACAGTCTTGCCTAAAGTTTTGACCGGTACATTTGTATAAGCCTTAAGGTCGTGAGTTTGTGTTAATTTAGGTCTGCCAATTTTATTCCAAATATCTTTATTTATGACCGAAATACATGGCCCTGGGTCGTAAAGCATTGTTATTGGTTTGCAATTAATTTTTACATTTAGTAATACCTTTCTTTCCTGCTGAACTTCTGTGGAGTATAAAGAATATTTCACATTATTACAATAATCTTTTTCTGAATTTGAATCGCCTTCTACGAGTCGTACGTTGTCTTCATCACTAATCCTGGCTCTTCTTTTTATAAGACACACTTTTTCATAATGTCCCTTCCCTGAGCACTCTCTACACACATGTTCCCTGGCCCTACATATCCCTCTGTTCTTATGTAATTTGAATCCACATGAAAAACAGTCTCGACCCCTAACCAAAGTGTAAATTCTTCCTTTTTCTTTTGATGTGTTTTCCCTTGTGTTGATTGCTTCTTGTGATGCGGTGTTCTCTTCTTTGTTCGTTTTTCCTTTTATTTTGACAGTGCTAACTTCTTCACTCGCTCTTTCTCTGTTAAGCGATTTCAGCCTTGCTTGTTGTATTTCAGCTTGCTCCAGTAATAGTGCTGCATCTAATACTTCCTGATAAGTTGTTGTATTTTTAGGAAACCGCCTGATGAGCTCTTGCTGCCAATTGTCTTCGTTTATCCTTATCACTGACTGATCTCTTAATTTTTCCTCTATTGTCTTTCCAAATTCTCATTTTCCTGCCAAAGTTCTTAATCCGTGAACAAAATCCCTAATAGCTTCTTTTTCTTGCCGTGTCTTTAAAGCAAACGCCCTCCTCTCTGCCAAAACAAAAATTTCTTTTTTAAAATGTGAGTCCAACATTTGTTTTATTTCACTGTACTGAATGGTTTTTATACATTTTGGGGAAAAATGGTCCAAAATATTTTAAAAATGTCTGGGCCTATTATTATAGTTAACCCATTCTTCTTTTTCAGGGTCAAACCTTTCAAATTTTAATGTAAATAATTTGTTTTCTAAAGTAACCTTTGTACCATCTGTTATGAGATCACTAGGACCCTGGTCCTCGTCAATATGCTGTTGTTTTGTTTTCCTCCCTCGCTTCATTTTTGTTTCTTTTTTGATCCTCGTCGCCACTTTGTTGGATACTCAAAGAATGAATTCTATTTATTATTTACAAAAAGGTGTCAATCATCTTAATGACAAATGAAAATCTGATGGACTCCAAAATTCAACTTCTAGAGTTGTAGAAAATTGAAAGCTTAATATGGGACTAGATATCGTTATAGACAGAGGAAAATTGTTCTCCAGTATAGCTTAGTTGGTCAGAGCACTGTAACGGAAATATAGAGGCCCGTGGTTCGAGTCTCGATGCTGGAGTCGATTTTTCTTTGTCTATTTCCCATTGTTAATAATAATTATGATAATAATTATGATTGATAATTATGACAACCAAAAACTTAAAAAATTAATTTCTAAATATATGTATATTATAATAATAATATGATACAGAATTGATTTAGTACCTAATTAATTCAGAAACAATTTATAAAAGAATTTATTTTGTTTTTCGATTTACCTATTGATATTTATAATTAATTTATTCTTTTTTTTTTTATTCTATGCCTTGGTCGTCTAAGGCGGCTTCGGCCATGTCTAATGCGGCCCAATATACATCACTTAAATTATTTTTGGTTTGCCATACATCTTATAATTAATTTATTCAGCCAGCATATTATACAGGGTGGCACAAAAGTATGGAAACCCACTGAATAACTTCAGAAATGCATTTTTTTGGAAAAAGTTTCAGAATTTTTCCATAGCTATTCAATGGTGACCTTGAATTTGACCTCAACCTTGCCCTTCGAGGTCATTTGAAGGTAAACTTTTTTTTAAAATGGAAACCCTAATTTTTTATTGCGGATTTGAAAAGCAAAGGAAATTTTACATAAAATATGAGCTTGACCATGTCCTTGAACATGGCTTTTAAGGTTATTCCAAGGTCAAAATTGTTTTTCAATGGGAAACTTTAATTTTTATTGTGGATTGCGAAATAACCAAATTATTCCCTTTACCAGCAGCCTTGACCACGGCCTAAACAACATCCCTTACCATGATCTTCAAGGTCATTTCAACCCTCCCTCCCCCCTCTTTTTATTAATTGACCTAGCGAAGCGAGGTCTATGTTTTAACTTTTTCTTCCCCGGTCTTGCCCAGGTATTGGACTGTTTTGCGTTTCGTTTGAAAATGTTTGTTACGCGCTTACGACCAAACGCTTTGTTCGATTTTCTTCAAATTTGGCATGGACGTTCTTTGAAGTCATGAAAAATAACGTATGAGTTTTATATTTAATGAATTTAATTTTTACAATTTTTATAAACAAAAATAAAATTAAAAAAACTAAAAATATTTGTTGTTTATCATGAAATTTGGCATGAATATTCCTCCAAATCTAGAAAATAAATATGTATAGTTGTTTTGTTGTATATATTTTTTTAATTAATAAAAAAAATAAAAAAAGTTTTTATTTTTTCTTGAAATTTTGAATAGATGTTCCTTTAAGACATTAAAATCGATGTATAGGGTTTATTTGCTTAAAAAATGTTTAGAAGTAGCATAAAAAGTAACCTTCCCAACGGGGAATCGAACCTGGAATCCTCCGGTTTAAGAGCTAGCCGGAGCTAGAGAGGCCGGCATCCTTCGGGATGCGCGCGCAACACATTGTTTATTATTTCACAATACACATCGCCATTTCTCATTTTTCTCTTTTTAATTGCTTACTGTTCATTACCTACAAGTTTATTTCATCATTCGCCGACAAGAATATGTATGTATACTTCATAATAGTTAAGAATATTTGTTATATTGTAAATCTTTCTGCTTATGTATCTTATTTTTCTAAATTGCCTTAACTCCTGATGAACCTAGAATGCTGAAACTTAGATTATTCTATTTCTGACGACCATACTATAATCAGTTAATAGTTAATTAATTAATTACTATTAATTCATAAGTTAGTAATTTTGTTGGTTAATCTGTCTCCTAATTTTGTAAACTAAATGTATCCAACTCTCCAACTATTTGGAAAGCCAAAACTAAATTTGATTTCATCGAATTAAAAGTAATTTTTTCAAAGTTTGAAGGAATGCTTGTTCGAATTTGGCAGGAATTATCCTTGAAGTCATTACAATCGACGGATATAAAGGATTTTTTCAATTTTTGACGTCGCGAGGTCTACTGTTCACAGAGCTACTAGTTTATTTCTTTAAGTACTTTTATTCATTTTTTTTTTTTTTTTTTTGAAAGTGGGCCACATCCTTGACCATGACCAGAAAAAAGACCATGAAGAAGAAAAAAATTAGTAAAAGTACTTAAACAGATAAATTAATAAAAAGGGGGGGGGGGGAGGTTGAAATGACCTTGAATGTCGTGGTCAAAGACCAGGTATAGGCCGTGGTCCAGGCCGCTGTTGAAGGGAAAAATTCAGCTAGGTATTTCGCAATCCGCAATGCAAATTAGTTTCCTATTGGAAAAACAATTTTGGCCTTGGAATGACCTTAAAGGTCATGCTCAAGGACATATTTTATGTAAAATGTCCTGCTATTTTCAAATCCGCAATAAAAAATGAGGGTTTCCATTTTCAAAAAAGTTGACCTTCAAATGACCTTGAAGGGCAAGAGGTTAAGGTCAAATTCAAGGTCACCATTGAATAGCTAAGGAAAAATCCTGAATCTTTTTTAAAAAATGCATTTATGACGAGTTATTCAGGGGTGTCCATACTTTTGTGCCACCCTGTAACTTTACTTTATTTATTACTTCTAAACTTTTACTTTATTTATTTTTATTACTATTGTTATCAAGTAATCACTGTTCCTTCTTTTAAGTAATTAATATTTTAATTAGTTTTGGTTCACACGGCCATCCCCGTACACAAGCTTGTGCTCAAATGGTGGGTGCACCTAGGAATTTTCTTTAGTTAACCTTGGTTATATTTTTATGTCTATTATTTATAGTTGTGTAGTAAGATGTTTTTTGGTAGTAAAAACAAAAAAAAAAAAAAAACTAAGTGATATTATCATCTTCACATATAAAATAGTAATTTTACTTTGGAATAAATATTCCTTTGCCGTAAAAGTATTATATGTATTATATATATAGTATTATATTTAGACAAATAATTATTATTAAGGGATTATAAACAAATATAGGGTGGGCAACCAACTAAATGTTTGCCACCTGGCACCTTTTTTACTTGGTTACTCACACTCACCTATGTATGTGTGGGTAACTAATTAAATTAGTACCCAGTACCGTTACTTATGATTATTACGATACGCATACATACCTTTACCTAAATATCCTTGTTTTCCAATATCAAACAGTGACTCAATTGAAAGATTAGATACAGCTTCCTTTGCCCTGATGAGCTCAATTGTTTCCTTATAACCAAGCTTTCCTCCATTAATTGCCTTGTCCATTACGGCAGTATAATCCTTCTTTATAGCTTCCATTGTGATTTTATCATTTTTGGTAAGGTTTCCTCTAAAATCTATCGTCGCTAAGTTTTTTAGATTATTTGATTGATGCCTGTCTACATCTCCACCTACTCCATGCCATTCGTTTGCATATTTTGGAATATTTTGTGTATGACCCAGGAAATTTTTGAGTTCATTATGGTCCTCAGAATTTATTTTTATCTTGGGATCAATCTTACCTCTGACTACATGACCTGATTCTAATCCTGTTTCTTTTTTGCTTCTCTGGTCTTGATATTCACTACCTCCAGGTGCGACTACTTCGTCTCTACCTATATTTCTTTGGTCGGAAATCCTTTGCGTAATTCCACCGAGGCGAAAAAAGCGTTGAAGGCGAGCTATAAAATGGCGATGGACCTTACGCCCTCTACGCATAAACTCTGGGTCATGAACAAGCCCTTCGTTATCACAGGATGATGATTCAAAATCATGGACAAGCTCTGAACTTTTCCTTGCAGATCTACCGCCAAATGCACCAAGAGAAATAGGAAGTTTATGCCAGCCTTGCTGAATGTGATACCGTATTTCTTCATCACGTTCAATACAAAGAGCCATATAAGCTCTAAACCTTTCTGGTGTTATATCTCTGATCTGAGGTAAAACTTCTGCAAACGCTTCATATAAACAATTATTTTTTTCTTCACCATCTCTATTTTTTTCCAACGCACCGCTTCCACAAGGCTGAAAATGATTATCTAGAAGTGTAAGGTTAATAGTAATTCCTTCCGCTCCATCTGATCCAGACAAAAATTCTTGTCTTATACCATTATTTCCATTAACAATAATTTTCAGTCCTGGCACGTCAAATCCTCGTTCTTTTAGTATCATATGTGTTACTTTAGTGCAGGCACTAACACATGTCATATCCATTGGAATGCTTTCTCGGACTATAGCTGCGAGTAAGTCAGGATTTCTAGTTTTAATCATCAGCTTCAGTAAATCTTTATGATATTTTTCTGTATTATGGTCTTTCATCTTAAATGTATTTTCACATTGTTGTTCACTCTGTAGCTTTTCCTCATACTCCTGTTTCAATTTATTAAAGCTTTCAAGGTACTCACTTTCTTTGTAACATTGGTATGCTTCTTGCAATTTTTTCCCAGCATATTTAACCATACGATTAGCAACTTGATAAAGGATAGGGCTTACAATATGCTGGGATATAACTCGTCCAGCATTTTCACAAAGCAATGACTTCCACTGATCAGTTATTTCTTTCTTAAACTCCACGTAACCTTCTCGCTTTTGATTTTGTGAATTTAGTTCTGAATCTTTTCTTTGCTCACTGTCTAATTTATTACTTATTTTCTTCTCTAAGTTATTTAAAAACATACCAATAATTTTTACTATTTTATAAATATGAGTAGCTTTGTCTGACCAAAGAACCCCTTTGCTGATAATTCTAATAGACAATCCCAACTTACTACTTGTTTTACTACTTTTCTTAACAGCGTTTGCAAATCCTTGAGACACGCTACCAACTACTTTTTTAGCTATAGGCAACAACTTTTCCACAAAATTTTTTTCAGTAATAACACTCTTGGTTAAATTATCAATCATTTTGCGTGCGCTTTCTTCTCCTAAAGTCTCATAGGCTTTTTTCAAGCTTTTTGAAATGTCATGTCTTTCCACCTCTTGCTCAATGTTTAATATTATATTAGATGCAATGTCTTCGCCTAGTGCTTGAAGGTAATTTTCAACAATTGTATCAACTCCAGCATTTGCGAAGCCGAGAACTATACCTTCTGTAGCTTTTAATGTTATACGCTTTAAAACTTCTTTTATTACAACCTTTGAACCTGCAGTTTTAATTAACTGAGTGCCACACATGTTTGCAACCATTTTTCCTCCAACTTCAAAGCTAGGTCCAGCTAGTTTAGGACCAAAACGTGATACCATAGCATTTCCTGAAAAGTAAGCTCCTGATGCAAAAGTAGATGTAGAAATTATAATACTTAGAAGCTTATACATACCATAATCCTTCCAACTAAAATAACCTGATTTAAAAGCACCAACTGCAAAGAAGAGATCACTTACACCTTCGCTAACAAGCGCAGCACCAGCATGAGTCATAATCCCCATTGAATATAACTCTATAATAGTGCCTACAGCTATTTGGAGTATTCCCATTGCAGTAACCACTGTAATGCTGAGAAGCATTTGTCGAGTCCATTTCTTCTCTTCTAACTGTATAAGTAGATCTAATCCATTAAGAAAAAATACATGCACTTCTTCTAAATTTGCTAATTTGCTTTGACCATAAACTTCAGTGAGAGATTTAAGTTTAATATCAGGAACCTTCAAAGATTTTAATAAACTTCTTGATCTTTCCAAAGTGCTAACAATATTTTTAATTGTATCTTCACTCATTGCTTTGTACGTCCTCTTCAACGTTTTCTCAAAGTCTTTATCTTCAGTTGTCACCACAGTAGGTCTGATAATCCTCTGATCAAATAATTCAAATATTAAACTTTGATGTGGTTTTGTCCTTAATTGAAGAGTGATAGGAAAGTTTTTTTCTCCCAGCTGTTCTACAATTCTTTGAAGGACTATTCTGTAGGTAAAACATACAGACAATAATCCCCTTACAACATTCTCATAAACAGGGCAGGAAAGAAGCTGAACTTGTAAAATTTCATCAAATTTGATCTTTAGTGCATAAGAACCTAAGCCATTTCTTTTCTCAAGAACTTGTTGCTCAACAAGCTCGGCTAAAATTTTCTCAGCTTCACATTTAGTAATATTCGCTTTATTAGTAAAGTCATCTATAGTAATAGAGTCATAATAAGGAAGAACCAACGATTCAATTTTACTTGGGTTTATAACCGCCTTCTTGTTAAATGAAAGCACCTGTTTGTCCTTGAGTATGTTATATTTGTATGTGCCTACAATCTTTATAAAGTCACTTTTTTTAAAGACGTTACTGACATTATTTTGTTGCGTTGTCCATTCTGCATTTAAAAGCATTTCCTTATTATTGAGCTCAAGAGTTTGCGTCTTCAACTCTTTTTCTGTTAGAAAGTCCACCAGAGAAGGATCAATTTCTTTCAATCTATCATTGTCAACTGCAACATACTTAACTTCTTCACTTAAGACTTCTTCTTGGATAAGCAATTTCCAAAATGCTTCTCTGCTAGGTAATGGTATGGCTTTTTTTAACGATTTTTGAAATTCTTTTACATCAATGTCTTGATATTCAGAAAGAAAACTTTTTAATGTTTTAGCCAAAACACCATAACCAGAACTGATTGTTTTTAGCCTTTCTTCGGAAATGTTCCTCTTTACTCTCGGCTTTTTTAGCAGGCCATTTTCAAGAAGATCTTTATATAGTCGTTCAGCCAGCTCTTCATTAACATCATAATTAACAAAAGTTTGTGGAGTAATAGTGTGGCCAAAAATATCATCTACCGATCGTGAAAACATATAATTAAGGTTACATACACTTTCTTTTTGTTTTTCATAAGCCTCGTCTTGAATGATACTTTTATTTTTTTTCTTAATTTTACCAATAATGCCTGCAGCAATCATAGAAAAGTTACTATGTTCATGTAAACACCTTGCAGCTTTTCGCAATTCTTTCTTGAATTCTTTGAAGGCTTTCTTATTTCCTTCTCCTGAACGCTCTTGCTCCCAGTCAATTTGTTTTGCTAGTGCAAATGCCTTGTAATAATGTGCTGCTTCAGAAAAATATGGTTCTTTTATAATCACCTCATCAAAAAGTTGAATGCCATATTTGAGCTCCTTATTTTGAGCAAGGTACTTTCCAAGTTTCACCATTTGAGCCGGATTCCCAGCAACCCAAGCTAACCAGCTGCTGCTATCTTGCGGAGACCCGCCGTATGAAGTTTCTAAATATTTTAATTCAGAGATAAATTTATCTAGTCGCCTGGAAAAAATTATTTTGCTTTGCTCATCCGTCGCATTCTTTATACACTTACTATTATCGTCTAACCAGAAAGCCCATTTATCTAAACAGCTCTGTAATAGAATTGTTTTAACTTCAGTAGGTACTTTTTTATCATCAAGTTTTTTTTTCAATTGCTTGTACTGCATTTTGAATGTATTTAAGAAACTCTCTTCCATTGTAATCTGAGTTTTATAGTACGCTTTGATATCTGAAATACGATATAATTCCTCCGCATCACGCTTTTTCTTTAAATCTAATATCCTTGAATTACTGTATTCTTGTCCTTTTGAATCTATAATGATTAGTTGGCCGGAACCTTTATCTCCACATCTTGCTGCTCTTCCGAACGCTTGCTGTTCAACTCTAATGTTGCTGGGTAAATAAGTTAAGCAGACATGCAGCCCTCCTGCTTCCCTTAATTCTTCTGATATCTTGATGTCAGTACCACGACCTGCCAAGTTTGTTGCAATAATAATCTGCCCCTGCTCCAGCCTTTTGTTATCCTGAGCAAGATGGAACTCTTCGTAATCACGTACGTAGGTATGGACATGTTTTGCATCTTTTCCCCCAAGAGCTTTGTGTAAGACTTCTACATCATTCACCGTTTCACAGACAATTAAAACTGATCGTTTCTTTTCTTCAGTGAGTATTTTCACTTCATTACGTATGTGATTTACCCATTCTTGTATGCCAGTACATAAAATAGATTTATCCTCGTGAAATTGCTTAGATTTAGCTGTAGGAATAGTCACAAAGTCTACCTTGTGTATTTCCCGCAGTAAATCTCTTTCTCTCTGTGACCCTAAAGTACCCGTTAATCCATATAAGTTTCTGTACACTTTAAAGAAGGAAACGTTGGAGATAAAAACAGATTTTAGACTTTGCAAGGATAATTTACATCCATGTTTGAGTTGTAAAAATTGGTGCAATGCATCGTCCCATTGAGAATTCGCTTGATCTGTTCCTGTATCTCTATCGAGAATTATAATATTAGGATTATTATCCTGACTAGTTCCAGTTCTATCTACATCCACTACATAATCCTGCCCTGCTTTCATAAAGAAAGCAGTTACAGCACTCTTAATCCAGGATTCTAAGTTCTTTTCCACAAAAGATCTGAGATAGTTAGGAACATGTATATATTTATCTCTTCCAATACACTCTGTTAAAAGGTAACGAAGACGATCTTTATAACTAGAGAATTCAGGTGAAAGTACTTCATTCAGTTTATTATCATCAATATATTCTTTTAATAATATACCTCGATCGTTTAATATTTCCGCTTTAATCAAACCTTCCAATATATTACTTTTATGCTGCTCACTTATTTCAGATCCGAGTTTTCCAATATCTTCTTTTTTCACCAGTCCGTATAAGTTACTGACCACTGCTCCTTTAATTGCTTGAATGTCGAAAGCACAGGAAATCTGTTCGAGGTCCCTAACTGGCCTATTAATCCGCTGCCAAATATAAATGTAAACAGATTCTAGCTTATCAAAGCCTGGAAGATCGTGAGATAGATACAGCATATTATTACCTTTATCAAGCAACATGCTGTCTACTTCATCAACAATTATATTTGCAAAATCGTGATCTCCTAAAATATTTTTACTATAAAACCTATCCAATAGATAATCACGTTGGAAATTAGACAGATCTCCGTATACTATCTGGTTGCTTGAGTACGCGTCTTTTCTTTTTTCAATGTCTTCACTACAGTTATGTGATACATTAACCCCAAACAAGTTATAGATATCTCTATTACCCTCAGCATCACGTTTTGCCAGTACAGAAGAGCTAGTCATAATATCTACTTTCTCCCCTCGAAGTGCCTTCATAAGCGCTGCTGCAACTACAATTAAAGATTTCCCCTCTCCAGTGGACACTTGGGCTAAGGTACTATGACCATTTGTCAATAATGCTAATACAGTTAATCTTTGAGTATCACGTAACTTAAATCCTCTCTTCAGCTCAATCGCTCTATCTATTACTGCAAGCATTTTCTTTTCAATATCATGCTTTCCTCCATTGATTCCACTACTTCGAAATATTTTTACCCAATTTCTAATTTCATCTTCTGTAAAACTGCCTACAGATCTTCCATCGATTGCATAGTTTTCATCACAAATGCTCTTGATAGAATCTGCAATCATTATTAAATTATCAGTAATTTGTTTTGAGGTATTGGCGTTATCTTTAATTAATTTGACTAGTTGCGTTAAATCTCGATCTTTCTCATTAGCAGGAAATTTCTGCTGTATTGTTTGTGCCCATTCACTAATATTACAATGTCGAATAGTCCTTAATTCTTCTTCGCACAGGTTCCATTTTTCATTATGAAAATTAGATAAACAGTTCGTAAGCACATCAGGAGATAACACTTGTTTATTTTCTTCGAGAATTTGTAGTAATTTGTCCACTAAATCAGTACCAAAAGTATTCTCCATAGACAAAAGATAATAAGAAGCTATTGGTAACTCATCACTTTCTTGCCAATTTGTTAATGGTAACAGCTTACATAACCAATATTTTTCTTTAAGTACATAAGGCCATTCAGATAATTCTAGTCCTTTTAGACGAACTGTCTCTCGCGATATGTTACTCAATAGCAGTAAAGTGTCTTCAATACACTGGGTAGAAATAGAGCCCCCTTGATCTAGTTTTACACCAAATAACAATAAAACATCTTTATTTTCTATTTTCGATAAGTACTCTCGCCATTTAGATTTTGCTTCCAACTGTCTCTTGAAATGATTTTCGAGTTGCAGTAATATCAATTCATCAATCCAATTACGTTGAGAATGTGCAGCAACAATCCAACATAAAGTATTCTGCTGTTTTCTATCTTCAATGCTAGAAGAGAGAATATAGTTTATTAGATAACACAATTCTTGATAAGATACATGTTTTCCTTCGCTAGAGAAACGCTGCAATATATAATGCAAAATTCCTTGCGAACCAATGTATTGGAATGTAATTTTTTCTAACCGTGGCTTTAATTGATGCCCTTCCTCTCCAGTAAAGTATTCAATAATTTTTTTAATATTTTCTTCTTCAGAATATTCCATATCTTCTGAAAGGGCGTTAATAGTTAAAAAGGCTTTATTCTTTAAATAATCATCAAACTCTTGTTTAAACCTGATTGACTCAATTTCTTTAAGAATCTTTGCGTAAAGATCATCTCTCTTTTTACATCCTTCTTCCAGTCTTAAGTAATTTTCATTGATACTTAACTCTTTGAATGTATTAGCACTACATAATACATGAATAGTTTTTTTCGATGAAGAATTATGATTATCTTGCAGGTATAATCTGTTATCTTCATCTTCAGCATAAAATCTAATATTAATATCATAGATATACGCCAATAATTCCCGATAGCTTTCTGATAGCGGTCCTTTTTCTCGGATGTAATCATTGTATTCTTTTAGAACATCTTTATCTTCACAACACTTATCCCAGTCATACTCCAGTTTCAGCTGGTCATTAAAACGATTATAGAGAACGTTCAGAAAAATATCCTTTTTTATTTTGTCCTCTAGCTCACGTATTAGTGATTTATCTTTAGTGCTTTTAATCCATAAATCAAATACTTTTGCATGCCTTGGCCGAGATAGCTCACTTATAAACACCTGAAAGAATATATTTAAACTAAGTTCCCGTTTTTCTAAAAATTCTTTATACTCGTCATAGTACTTTTTTTTACCTGATTGTTTTTCTTCCGATTTTCCTACTTCTAAGATGAAGGTTTTCAACGATTGTTTTAAGATTTCACCGCTGCTCTGCAATACTTCTGTACAAAATTTAGAAATCTTCTCACGTTGCTCTTTACTATTTTTGTAAAGATATTGATTTAGCGTTCCCAATATTGGATGAGAGATGTTGTTACACTTTTCTTTATCTTCAACTAGATATCTCATTGCACTTTCCAATGTTAATTCTTTAATATCTGTAACTTCTTGATAAGGAGGTAACTGCTTTGCAATTTCTTGCAACGTAGAAAGCCTATACTTATCAATCAAAAGCTGTTCTATAACCTTTAATTTATTTTCTATAACACTATGTTCAAGGGACGTCTTGTTTACTGCTTTAAAATAAGAGAATAATTCCTCAAGTTCAGAGTGGGTTAGTTCTACGCCTTTTAATTGTAACCAATTGTCCAATAATTGTGGCTCACTTTTCAACTTCTGAATTAAACCATCAACATAAGTAGTATCGTTATAGCTGACACTAGGTGCAGCATCAGTACCGTTACGGAGCATATTTTTATCTTGATAAACAAAACCGACATGGCGTTTAATTCCTAACTCCATGGTGTGCTTCTCTTGTTGTTCTTCATTTTCAGTAATTGCTTGTAAAGCACGTTGTTTAGTATTTTCTAAATCTGATCGTAAATCCTTTAATGTACTTTTTTCAATAGAGCTCAAATGATGAGTATAGCTGGCTAAAATATTGCCTTGCAAAATGTTTTTTTTTCTTACAGCTTGTGCATGGTGCTGTCGGTCAATATTTTGTCTTGTACTCTTCCTTTCTTCATATTTTATCTCCTTTTTGTGCTCATAAACTGCTGTGATTCCAGCATATTTCTTTTTATATGGACACCATATTCGATCACTTGGGCTATTATCACTATTATAATATTCCACTTTATATTTACCATTATCACGAAACTTAGCTTTTCTCCAAAATGGGTGATCCAAATAACCCATATCTAAACCATTTTTTCCATGGCTACCATATCGGCCTCCTTGTCCTTTTTCCCCTTATTCTCCTTGCTTGGTATTTTTCACAATAGCAAATTCCTGGCCACTATTTTCTAGATTTCTCACAATTATCTCTCCAGCAAATCCTCCTTGACCACCCAATCCATATTCTCCACCATGTCCTCCAGGTTTCCCTAAAGACCCTTGATAGAGAAAAAAAGCCTGAGGAACTGTAAGTCCACCCCCACCTTCATAAGAAAAAGTAATCCTCCCTCCTTGACTTGTTATGGTTTCTATAAAAATATTATTACCTTCGGTGGCATAGACGTGTGAACGATAATCATTAATCAATTTTTTAACTGTTGCATTATTATAACGTGTATACCACACAGTTTTCTCCGTTAGCAAATAATTTTGAATGCTGTTAAGAGTCTTCAATATATTGTTATTTCTTCTACCAAGTTCTTGATAACCAGCAGAAGGAAATTTTTCATCAAATTCTGCCTTTTTAATATCTTTTCCTTCCTCGCCATTCCTTCCATTTCCACCATCTTGACCTTTACTTCCCTTTCCACCATTTGAAAAAATTGTAAAATTTTCCGGATTTTCAATTTTATTTACCAGAATTAAAACATTGCCACCACTTTCTCCAGGATAACCATCTTTTCCTTGCTCACCGTGACCATCCTTTTCAGTACCATCATTCCCACTACTATCATAGATGTAGTTGTTATCTTTTCCAGATACATCCCAAGATACTGCATGATGGATTTTTATTGCTTTTGTTAAAATAGCTATATTCTTTCCTCGCCAAACTTTATTGTTAAGATTTGTATTAATGTGAATGATATCAGCACCAACAAAACGTACTTCTTCTATATCGGAATTTTCTAAAAGTTCATTTTCTAGCCGGCTTAAAATTTCACTGACAAAAAAATTCTTTCCTGTCACTTCAATAACTAACCGATCATCTATTTTTCTTACTTGTATCTCTACCGGCTTTATATAAGCACCTATCACTTCTTTAAATTTGTCTATTAAAAATAGATCTTCTTCTTGCTGCAGACATTTTGCTGCTTCTTGCAAAGCTGAAAGACTTACATCATGGGTACTTAAATCAAGATTAATGATCCCTTTAAGGAATTCAGTCAACGATAATTCACCGCAACAAAAATAATTCACTTTCAGTTCAGCAATAATAGACTGAAGACTTTTAGAAAAACTTAAAAAGTCAATAAAAGTTTCAAAGAATACTAATTCTGCTTCAACCGAATCACTGCAGGTTACTATTTGTTCCAAGTACTTTTTCTTAAATCGCCTTATTAGATTTTTTTCATTTTCCTTTCTCAAAAATGTATAATGTTCGATTAAGAGCTTATAATACTCTAGTTGTTTAAAGATATTTGGAATATTGCTTAAGCTTTCGATATTGTCTAGTGAGCTTAACAATCCAAGATAAATGCTCCTACTTACAGCTGTTGTGTTTAGGAAATCAATTATTTCCTGCAGCCACAATTCGGAACAATATTTCATGTACTTTCGTTCAATATAATCTTCATCAATAGAGCTAAGAGGTCCATTAAATGTTTCTTCTATATAACCTTTAACTTTAGCTAAGTTACTTTTCTGCTCTTTAATTTCTCCAATAATAATAGCTTTTATCTGCTGTTTATTATTGCTATACTCTTTTTCTTCTTGATACATAATTATTTTTACTAGATTTTCAGCACTTTATTAATACCGCACGCTGAATTGACAAGTTAGTTAATTGACATATCTGAATAATTAGATTGCTCTGTAATAATGAAAGTTTTATTTTTATTTTGGTACAGTAATTGCATGTTTTAGGATATTAATAACCCTTTACAGATGAATATTTTTAATGCTACAAAACCTAGTTTATATCTAGGTGTATTATTAACAATAATACACAACTTCGTATAATTTTTTTACATTAACACTGCCATATTTAGTAAGCAGATATCTATGTTCTGGTATTTAATTTTTTAAATACATTATATATAAATATATGCATATGTATATATTGACTATAAAATAATTTTATGATTATTATATACACATAGATTATAAAATAATTATAAAAATATACCTAATAATTATTTAAGTAGTCAAGAAAAAATAAGAATTGCTTAAAAAACTTGTAATTTAGTATGCTTAGAATAACAATATGAGACAAGAAATGAAAAAAACTGGATCAGTGACAAAACAAGGATGGATGTTATAGAAGTAATTATATAGAAAAAATGGAACTGGGGAGGTCAAATATCCAGGTCGAAGGCTGGAAGACGATTCAAAACGATTATAGTTTGGTATCCAAACTAAATGTCTCGAAGAACAGGACGACCAAGCCAGACATAGGACGAAGAGATGAGAAGAACATGCGGTGTTATTACCTGGCACAGAGTAGCTGTGGACAGACAAGAATAGAAAATAATAAGACATGTTTTTGCGATGTCTGGTTATCCGACAGTTAAATTGTAAATAATTAATAAAAAAAAAATCAATTGATAATGCAAAATAAAGCATTGTTTTTTTTTAAATTTAAAATAAGTAAAACCTAAATTTAGGTCCGTTATATTTAAAAAATAAATAAACAAATAAATACAATAATAACTGATAGGGGCCGGCGTAACCGAGAGTTTAGAGCACTCGACTCTGAAACGAAGGTCTAAACCTCAGGTCTGAGTTCGAATCCCAGAGAGGTAAGACATGTTTCACACTGATAATCTCATCATCTCATCGATTAGATAAGTAAAGTGGCTGGATAACCCCCGTCTTGTAATAACCCTGGAGTTTGAACAGGACTAAAACCCTATAACCAGATTTTACGCCGTAAGCCACTATCTTAGGACCTGAAGCCACGATTATAAATAATTTTAATTAATTTTGCTCCATACCACGATATCATCTAAATAGACCATCGCACTTCGCCATTTAAGACCACTTAAAACATTATCCATTAGCCGTTGGAATGTGGCTGGGGCATTGCACAAACCACGGTCTTGTAAGTTGCGCGGTACTCTACCTCCAGTAGAAGCTAAAATTTCCTCGAAACCTAGTCCTAGTCACATCCTCCGAAGTCTTGCGTTGTATCCCGACACACCACGCGTACTTTGAAAAGCAATCTATCACAGCCAGAATATACCTACACCCTTTATTATCTCTAGAGTATGGAATCATTTCAATTAAATCTGCCTGCCACAAATCATCTATAGAATGTAATATTACTGGTCGCCTAGGAAACACCCGCCGTACGGGTCTGTGGAGCTCGTTCACTACTTGTTGTTTTATCTCCGACATCTCGACTATTACTGAAAGACCCCCTTAGAGTATTATACCTCCTTCTCTCAAAATAGTTTCGACTCGCTTTATTTCTCTTTGATACTGTTCTTTAAATGGTATCATACGCATTAACTCCTGTACCAACTCGTTAGGGTTCAATATACCAGCACCCTTTTTCTTAGCACCATATAACTTGGATATAACTGAATTATACTTGGGACAAGTGACCATCCTAAGCAAACCTGATGTAGCACTATGATCTTTCCTGTGGGCATTTGTTAAATCTAAAATAAGTTTATATTTTTCCTTATCGGAATCATTTACAGACTTCATGTTTGGAGACCGGGCAAATAGTAGTTCTGTTAAGCCAGGTGTACAATTAAACTTCTCCTCGTCCACCTCTATTACGTTATTTTTAAATTCAACAATAGTGTCACCCAATATAAAATTTTCCCCGTCAAACTTGACTCCGTAAATAGTATCAATGTCACGGGTGTTGTTGTTTATTAATTTACCCAGGTACTTAGTAGCCGTCATATTCATACCTTGAAAACTACACATCTTGGATTCACTCCTTTCGCTT
>KZ652458.1:129861-145149 GCA_001010745.2 Gerris buenoi | reverse complement strand
TTTAATACAGATATAAAACAATATAAATTATTTAAAGCAATTAATAATCACTTTTAAAGTAATAAAAAAGATAAAGTTCAACAAAAGCTAAAGAAAAGTAAACAAAGCATCGTAGAATGACTCGCAATACAGCTGGGAGTTTAAAAGCAGTGCTGCCAACCTGATTTCAACAAATGCACTACGCTTGCTATTCATTCTCTACTATTTACAAAATAATTAGGTTGGCGAACGTGGATTATAATCCTGTTTTCACATTATTTCCCTGTTTTTAAGAACGGGGATGAAAAGACCCACTTCATTACCCATAAACTAGTCCTGAAAAGTTACTTTTTGTCCCTACTGGAGATAAAAAAAATATAAAATTAAAAAATAATTGTGTTTTTTAATTAAGGATCCCTAAAGACCCAAATTGAAGAATTAGTAAAAACATAGTCAACATTCTAATCTGTCATAGGATTTAATTAGATAATAAGGATGTAACACCATGTTTAAGTCTGATTTTACAGATTCAACAGTTGTACAAGTTGAGCAGTAAGGTTTACTAGGTTTGTTCCAACCCCGCTATTTGTACCGTCCTTTGTATCGTTCGGGAATCGTTTAGGACAGGTTTTATACGCATGCGCTTTCATTGTACTGAAATAAAATCATGTCCAGATTGGAACGAGTTTAGGACTATAATTCGCACTGAATTAAAACATTCAAGGGAACCTAACAGTTTGAGAGCCTTCCTGTTGATATTTGTGAATATTAACATAACTGCGCATGTCATACAAACCAGAACATGGTATTGTCAGAGTATCGTACAGTGAACAGTTAGCAAACGGTCCTGGCGGGGTTGGAACAGTTTGGTGTACGGTACGAAACACTGTCACAAGTCGACTTCGAACAGCTTTTATCTATCGCGCATGCCTGACAATCCCGCAGACAAGAGGTACAATGCTTGGTTGGAACAAACATACTGATTAAAAATTGGGATCTAAAGAAGTTGGCAGCATCTAATCTAGGATATATAAAATACTCTTCCATTATAAAATGTATCACTCATCATTTTAGAAGTAATGAGTAATGTAATTGTTTTATACTTTTACTTTTTTATATACAAAAATTGTTGGGTAAACAAATAATTAACTACATGATAAGCAGTTTTCATCAGGGACAAGACCTGCTACCCAAAAGACCTACAGCCTGTGCCAAACAAGAGTTAGTCCATCGACAATGCGGGAAAAACTAGTTAAGGGGGCGGGGAGCCAATGAGAGCTCAAGCTTTGCCCTCTGGATAACCATAGAAGAAGGTGAATGTAGTGGCTTTATTTTTTAACTCATAGGTTGCCCAATCTGTGTGCAACGCACTAACTCTCGTTTGGCCAGACTATACTACAGTTATCCACATACAGAGCAGTCAATCTTCCTCAGCTTCACCATATAAAAGGTTTAACAATAAATGACTAATGAGGGTGGACAAATGGTACCTGGTAGAGCGTCATATCGTGTTCAGAGATAGCAGCAGTTTCTACAAACTGAAGCTGCCCGGAAGGTGAAGCTACAGTGAGTCTACTAGAGAAGGAAGGCATGAATCTGAGTAGTAGAGGATCTAGTAGCAGTGCGAGGGGCTCCACCATCCTCATCATTCTCAGGTCCCACACCATCAGCATCCCGTCACACAGTATCTCTCCACCCCTACAACACAGTATACATATATAGTAGCAGTGCGAGGGGCTCCACCATCCTCATCATTCTCAGGTCCCACACCATCAGCATCCCGTCACACAGTATCTCTCCACCCCTACAACACAGTATACATATATAGTAGCAGTGCGAGGGGCTCCACCATCCTCATCATTCTCAGGTCCCACACCATCAGCATCCCGTCACACAGTATCTCTCCACCCCTACAACACAGTATACATATATAGTAGCAGTGCGAGGGGCTCCACCATCCTCATCATTCTCAGGTCCCACACCATCAGCATCCCGTCACACAGTATCTCTCCACCCCTACAACACAGTATACATATATAGTAGCAGTGCGAGGGGCTCCACCATCCTCATCATTCTCAGGTCCCACACCATCAGCATCCCGTCACACAGTATCTCTCCACCCCTACAACACAGTATACATATATAGTAGCAGTGCGAGGGGCTCCACCATCCTCATCATTCTCAGGTCCCACACCATCAGCATCCCGTCACACAGTATCTCTCCACCCCTACAACACAGTATACATATATAGTAGCAGTGCGAGGGGCTCCACCATCCTCATCATTCTCAGGTCCCACACCATCGGCATACCGTCATACAGTATCTCTCCACCCCTACAACACACTTTCTTAGTACAGTAGAATCCCGATATATCGTATCTTCAAGGGGTCCAAGAAAAAATATGATATATCGAGTAGTTCACTAAATCAGGATTATGAAATATTGATATAATAAAATATAAAAATATTGATGGTAAAAAAAGAAAAATTAATGTAATAATTAATACATGTATTTATTTTGCACATAAAAATACACTGTGTATGATCATAAAAAAAATTAAATATGTACTTGGTTTAAAAAAAAATTATAATTTGTTCTTTTTAATTAAACCATTTGTTCGGGTGTTATCCATAGCATTTTATCCAAGTAGAACAGAAGGAGGTAAACAATCAAATCTTGGAAAAGGGTCCTCTCCTTTCATATATGTTTAACCACGACTTTTCTCAGAATTATAAGAGTTATTCCTTCATCTAGAATCCAGGAATTACATTTGGTTTGGACACAATCACACTAATGCCGATCAAACGTCATGCGGGAGTTCTAATTTTTCCCCCGAAGAATGTTCCCTCCAATAGGTTCCTTTGCAATTCGGAATTAATAAAAAAAACAAAAAAAAACACTTAATTAATACTTCCTCTAATTGTAGTGAAGTGTGAACTGTTGTTATTTTTTTCTGAGTAGAGTAAAACAACAGGTAAAGCCAGTAAATAAGCAAAATCTTGGAAATTTCCCCCTCCATTCATATGTTTTATCGGGATTATTCTCCGAATTATACGAGTTATAAGACGTTTATGTTCACCTCGAAAGGAGAAAAAATACGTTATACTGAGGGGACCGAAATACATTGGTTTTATACCAATTATCGGGATTTTTTCAAGGGACTGGCAATAATATACGATTTATCAGGATATATGATATAACGGGATATGAAATACCGGGATTCTACTGTACATACGAGTAGATACATTAAACAATATAATGTAATTAACAATTCAGAATTGCTCAACACTTTTTACAGAGTATACGAGGTGTGTAACATAATTAGACCAGCCGGATTACAGATGAATAAATCCAAGATGGCGGCTATAATTCAATATGGTGGCCGTATATCGAAATTAAAATGGCTGCATTTTTCTTTTTATGGTACACTCTATCTATGTACCAAATTTCAGATCTCCATGTTAATGGGAAGTAGGAGAATTAGTGATCAGTCAATCACTGTCACTCTTAAGCCCGTTTCACACCGAAAGAATCAATTAATCTCTAAATCAATGAAAATTTGATTTATCAAGATTAAGTGTTGGGTTTTATATAAAAATGTAAAGAAACTCCGTTTTTACCTTCACATCGGCAAAATTCATTGATTTATTGATTCGGCTAGCTAGAATCTGATATATCGTATCTGACTCTCCAAAATTAGGTGCTGCGTATTAATATTGAAATGTAAACAAACTCTATTTTTCCCTTCACACCGGCAGAATCAACTCCAATCAACCCTGATAGAAGCAAAATACAGACTGACATTTTTTTCCTTTCTCATATACATTTTAAACAAAGAGAAAGTATTGTTATGGACATAAGGAAGGAATATAAAGCGATTTACTACGCTTTTTATTATTCTAATGATTTTTTCTTTCTCATACAAGTAGTATATAAAGAGAAAGTATTGTGTGCGAAAATTTAATTTTAATAGATTTACACGTTTTGAAGTTCCCTGATTTAAAAAAAGTTTTTTTTAAAAATGTCGCTATGTGGTCTGTACAGATACGAGGAGCTTAAACTACTAGGTTGATTTTAAAAAAATTTGGCATACGGGTTGAGGAAGAACTACCCCGAGGTAAAATTTAAAAATGATTAATAGCTCCAAATATTGAGGCGTAGTCCCCAATTGTGACAAACAATTATTTTTTGAAAATGATTGACAGTTTTGATTAAAAAATTCTAAAATTTAGTCTATTTAAATAAGAATCTTTTATATATACGTCGTTTTCCCGAACTAAATCTATGTCCTAATAAAATAACTATTCTAATTAAAGATATTTTAATTTTAAATTTTAACTATAACAGAGGGCGGGAACATCAGGTTCGATCCCCTGTCTGGGAGAGATAATTTTTATTTTAAATTGTTATAAAAATGATAATAATAATAATTATTATTAAAAAATGTAACCACAAAACCCTGAAAAATGAAAAAAATAAATAAAAATATATAATCTTTAAAAATCTCAATCAAGTCTAATTATATCCCTGATCGCCATGCTTTCACTCCAGCTGATTTATTTTGAGTCAATCCTGATTAACCCCATTCTCTCTGCTTATAAGTGTTTTCTTTTTTGTTGCTTGAGTTGGGAACACGAATTATGTTTTTTTTATTAACGCAATATTATTTTTGCAATATTAAATATGCAAGTAAAAGAAAATGGCGCGATTTGACGCTATTTATTATTCTGAAGATTTTTAATTTCTTGCATGTATGAAGTATACAGGGTGGTCCAAGAGTCTCCCCCTCCCTTAAATTTATAACGGTATGAGATAAATTACTGAAACTTGGGGCATCTATAACATGCAGAGGGATGTTTGTTTTCATCCAATCGCGGGCACCAGTAAAATCTAAACTTAAGATTTTACAAAAATACAAGTTTTATACCCCGTATACGTATATGAGAAAATAAAAATCATCAGAATAATAAATAGCGTCATAAATAGCACCATTTTTTTTTTACTTGCATATGCAAAATTGCACTTACTTGCATTTTCTTTTACTTGCATAATTAACATTTCTACGTCCATCACATCACAATACTCTCTTCTCTTTCTCCTTCCATGTAAAACGAATAACAGGGTTGTTTGAAGTCGAATCTGCCGGTGTGAAGCAACAACAGAGACTAACACAATTTGTTTAAATTTTAATATAAAACGCAGCGCTCCATTCTTAGTCAGATACGATAAAAATAATTTCTCCCAGACAGGAGATCGAACCCGACTGCCCGGCCTCTGCAATAATTTAAATATTTATAATTAGTATAGTTATTAGATCAGGACATCGATTTCTTTCGGGAAAACGACTACTTATACAGTTAGATTCGTATTTAAATAGACAAATGGACTAAATTTTAGATTTATTTACACAAAACTGTCTTAACAATTTTCAAGATATAATTGTTTTTCCAGAATTTTTGGGGGCTACGCCCCACAAATTGGAGCTATAATTAATTTCTCAATTTCACCTCCGGGTATGTTTTTCTCAACGTGCAAGCCAAATTTGATCAAAATGAGCCCAGTAGTTTAAGCTGCACACATGTGAACAGACGACAGAACGACATTTTTTAAAAACCATTTTTGGACTCTCGGAACCTCAATACATGAAAAGTCATCAAAATATTGAAATCAAATTTTCGCGCTATCGCAATACATTCTCTTAAAATACTATGTGTATGAGAAAGTAAAAATCATTAGAGCAATAAAAAGCGTCATAGATTTTCTTTGATTTAGAGATTAATTGATTCTTTTAGTGTGAAGGGGTTTTCTATAATAAATACACGATTCATTTTCATTGATTAATTGATTCTTTCAGTGTGAAACGGGCCTTAGTTTAAAGCATTTAGAACATCTAGAGGTCGACCAAGAAGTCATGGAAATCTGAGGAGTGCGCTAGTGTCGTCATGTACAGTCAGTTTTTAATAAAATAGACCACTGTCAAAAATCACAGTGTTGTTCTTTGTAATTAATCATTTTATTTTTTTAACTTCTATATTTTTTGCTAAGGGCAACACTGTACCTGATAAGAAATCATTTCTATTATACGATAATATCTCAATATTATTATTTATTGATTATTCCTCTTTATTTCTGAGTTTGATTTGTTACTTATGATTTCCAACCCTGTTAACTGTAGCGTCCTTTGTATTTGCATCATCCCGTGGATTTGAGGATCTTACGAAAATCGTTTGGGACAGTTGTGATTATAACTCGTACTGTATAAAAACAAACAAAACAGGAAACCTAACAAATTGGAAACCTTCCTGTTGTTATTTGTGAGATTTGACATAACTGCGCATTTCATACAAAGTAAAATAGCACCCGACTATACTGACTTCGGCAATACTCGGAAGTTCCGACTATAAACAAAGCTAAGCTTTCAGTTTCTACCGTGTTCATGACTTCTTGGTCAACCTCTAGCTAATGTAGACTTTCACTGTCACAAAAATGTCTGGGAAATAAATGCAGGACCCCCTTAATCCGGACCCCTAGGTAATCTGGACAGTCCTTCATGGAGAATGCAAGCTCGCAACTATGAAAATTATATCCCAAATCACTTTGGGAAAGAGACCCTGCGCCCAATGACAACTTGGAAAATACACTGAAAAATGTAAATTTAAAAGATGGGTTCAGTAAAGATAAGATCACATGCTGTACACTTAATTCATCCACAGATATGGTACAGATAAAAACAGAAACTATTCATACAGTTTTTTTTTTTTTTTTTTTTTTTTTTTTTAATCTTGCTAATCCTGGAAATCCCACTTATCCAGACAACCTTCCCAATTGACAAGTCTCGGATTAAGAGGATCCTACTGTAGTGGAAACATATGCACCCAGAGTAATCACAATAATAGTCAAACATTGCAATATTTACTCATCAAACGCCCTCTCAAGGTAACTTCAACAACATTTCAACCTTAAGTAACATGAAATTTGTATTTGGAACAAATAAAATAAACAATTCTTACTGATCAGAGAAGCCACACGTGACGAGGAGATTATTGTGGACATCAAAGTCTGAGAGTGAGCCGGTGTGAGTTTCAAACTGATGCTCGACTCTGAGTGTGTGTGGATCTCTCAACTCAATGCGGCCCTGAGGAGATCCACAGCAAACAAACTTAGGATGCTGCCGTAGTATAGCGCACCCACCTTCACTCACTGTGTACTACAAACAGACGTAAACAAAATAACATGTCAATAAACTATACAATAAATTTCATGTCAAAATTACAAGTTTCAAATCAGTAAAGAATTACTAATTAATCATTAACCCAATCACAGTATTGGGACAAGGTGGGGACAAACACAGGCTGGGACAAGGATGTGAGCTTGGCATGCACTATTAGCATAGAATATGCTTTTACGATGACCAACCCCCATGAAATCTGAGCAAAACTAGGCAGGCCTTTTGCCAGGAGCTAGGGCAAATAGGCGATAAATTGGCACTTTTTTAGATTGTTACTCCCCTATTTTTTTTTAGTGCTGTCAACGCACTAGACTTAGTGCGTTGACAGCGCGGGGAAAAATAGCAAATGGGGGGACGAGCCAATGAGACCTTGAGATTTTCCCGGACAAAAGGTCGGGCCAACTAGGCAAAGATAAATGTCTCTAGTGGAGGGGAGAGGCCATCTGGATAAACGCTGCCCCACCCCTATCCACAGACCTAGTGGCTTTATTTTTTCCCCCAGAGAGGTTGACCAATCTGTGTGTCACTCAATTTCCTGCGCTGTCAACGCACTAAGTCTAGTTGTTCCATTACTGTAAATGACTTTAAATAAATAACTACTAAGACAAAGGGATGTCAAGTCCGGTTTACTTTGGGACAAAGGAATATCACACTTCTGTTTTTATAAGGGGAGTAACAGTCTAAAGAAGAACATTCCGTACTTCTTCTTTAGATTGTTACTCCCCTCTGGGGTTTTTTTATAAAGGGGAGTAACAATCTAAAGAAGAACATTCCGTACTTCTTCTTTAGATTGTTACTCCTCTGTTGTTTTTATAAAGGGGAGTAACAATCTAAAGAAGAACATTCCGTAGTTCTTCTTTAGATTGTTACTCCCCTCTGGGTTTTTTTTTATAAGGGGAGTAACAATCTAAAGATGTGCCGATAAATTAGGGAATGGGAAATAAGGCCTTGGCCTTGTGGCCCAAACCTAGGGCCACGGATTATTATTATGGAGTAAAATAAGGGTTAACTAATTTAATGAACCGGAGATGGTTAGAGGTGCCACCTTGTGCAACTTACACTACTAATTTTATGACATAAAAGAATTGAAAAACCTTTTTTTAATTATAAAAATACTTATTTTAAACAAATATGGACACTTTTTTACTGTTGCACTCTCCTTGGTTCTAAACAATAGTCTGCCCTACAAAAGTCTCAAAGGTTTGTGTGTTTGTCTCCCCAAGACATTGAGACTCCTGGGGCAGTTTTATATTTAATATTCCTTTATCTTAATAGTTGATTAGACTAAGGGATATGATCACAGTTATATAATATACAAGTTTAGTATTGCTTTGTCACAAGATACATTGGAATAAATATCCCTTCGTCTTAATGTTAATTTTGACTTATGCTATTCTGTATATGTTCGTTTGTCTAAATAACTATTAACACAAAGGGNTAGTTCCCGAGATATAAGTGAAAAACCGAAATTAGGGACCTTCTACGTGCCCCCCCCCTCGCCCCGCTCACCTCCTAGGAGTGGGGACTTTTAGTATGTTTACCTCCTAACTAGTCCAAACAAAGTCAAAAATTGTGTTGCTTCCATTTCCCTCTACAACTATTTATTGACTGGACTAATATACATATAAATTATATGTAATAAAATCATATTTGAAAACAAGGGGGCGCTCTTCGTAGTGAGTTTATTGACATCATCTACACATCTAGCTGTTTTTAGTTTTAGGTTTTACTCAGGTCAGGTTTGTCTGTACAACTGACAAGACCATGTGAGTTTTATTTGTGTTTTGAACTCGGAAGTTTTATTTTAACATTCGTCTATAGTGGTTATCACTTTTGTAGTGTTTCTTTACTATTTTCATATTGTTTAAAAATGGCTAAAACAAAAAAGAGAAACATTTCCGATGTGAAACTAAGTAAACCTATTCAAAAGAAGAAGCAGAATCCATTTGAAGTTCATATAAATCGTGAAAAATTTAAAGTTCTCGGTCAAAAATCTAAATTCGATAAAGGTTTACCCGGAGTCGCCCGAGCAAAAGCTATTAAAAAGGTATGTTATGTTTCAGTTTACTATTTATTAAAGCTTCGAGTTGTTTAATGTAATGATTTTGGTAAAATATTACATTAAACAAATATATGAAACAAAGTTTACCGTGTTGTTAACTGATAATACATTTTCTATTTACATCTTGTTATTTGGAAACTACACTTATTAATATCTGTCATGTTAACTTACTTTAATATTTTAGAGAAAAGAAACTTTACTGCAAGAATACAAAGTTTTGGACAAATCAAATAAGTTCATTGACAGAAGAATCGGCGAGAGAAACAAAGCTATGACGAGTGAAGACAAAATCATTGCCAGATTTACCGCTGAAAGAATGAAGTCTCACAAAAGGGTATGTTATTTCATATTAAGTAATAATTTTTTAAATGAATCTCATTGTATTTGATTCTTTAAGTTTTATGTTTAATTTTCTCTAGATTGGGTATTATTTTGTTACAAGATTATTGGAGAATGATAAATCCTTTACTGATAACTACTTTGGTGAAGGATAATTGAATTTATTATCTGACATTCTTTTATTATTTTTGAATGTTTACCCTGTTAAATTGTTACCTGGACCAAATAAGTACATTTAGACCAATCATGAGGGACGTTTTCTTGTCTGGAGCCAAATTGTCATTGTTCCTCAAAGTCTGGCTGGATCAACTTATCCATCCACACACGTATTTTACCACGGCATATCCGATCTGTATGGGGTCACACAGATACACAGACAGTTGATACACTTTAGTCATTAAGTATGAATTGTAAAATTGGGAAAGAGATATTGGCAGTTTTTCTATAGCACTCCCTTGGTTCTAACAATAGTCCGCCCTGCAAAAGTCTCAAAGGTTTGTGTGTTTGTCTCCCAAAGACATTGAGACTCCTGGGGCAGTTTTATATTTAATATTCCTTTATCTTAATAGTTGATTAGACTAAGGGATATGATCACAGTTATATACGAAAGTGTGATATTGCTTTGTCCCAAGGTACATTGGAATAAATATCCCTTCGTCTTAATGTTAATTTTGACTTATGCTATTCTGTATATGTTCGTTTGTCTAAATAACTATTAACACAAAGGGATATAGGGGGGTGCTAAAGTAAAAAAGTAACCAAATATGAAATTAGGGGACTAATAACTTCACGGAAGAACCATATGATTCCCTACAGGGTGGTTAAAGAATAAAATATTTTTAAAAAAAAATAAAGAAATAAATACCGTTTGAAATTCTTGGCACTGATGAAGATCAAATTCAATTATTTTATTATTGTGTCCACCCAAGACAAGTCTATCTGAATTCTTCAAAGGTAGCAGACACTGCATTTCTACCATATTCTCAGAGCTGAAAAATACAAGAGTTGATTTTATTAATAGGCACACCATGCTGCAGAAATATGATGTAATTATCAAAAATAGAAAACTTATATAGAAAATAAATATTTTCCTCACCAATGAGTAAATATAGGGAGGCCTCTCCTCATCTGGCAGCGTAGAGCGCTCGGAGTGAGAGCCAGGATACCACTCTCGATGGTTTGGATACATCTCACTTCTTCTGAGTGTACTTGAAATGAAGTATACTTTTGGCATTCTGGACCATAATACGAAGTCACGTGACCCTAAAATTATATACATATCAGTTAAAAATTAAACATTCCAACTCCATCTCCTCATAAAACTTCACACTTAATTTAAATAAATTGGTAAGGCGTGAATTCTCACGTAAAAAGGGTTTCGTTGGTATTGTGAAACAAAATTAGTAAGGGGGAGGAGGGGGGGGGGGGACGCAAAATTTCGATGTTTTTTGACAANGCTAAAGTAAACAAGTACTGAGATATTTAATGTCATTGGTGTTTTACAATCACCTGGTTTTTATGGAACACTCAAAAGTATTAAACATATTAATTAATTTAAAAAGCTTTCATATGACCATATAACTGATGCATGGGATCGGTTATCTATTAATGATATTATTTATCTAGGTATTATTAAATAATTCAGATACGTTTGATACAGGGAGTAATATCTTTAGAAAGCAGTATGTACTATGACACTCAAAGTTCTGTTCGTTAAATTCTTTATGTGCAAATATTAATCCATCTCTTTTGGGTAAATCTGCACTATTTGGCCCACCAATTTCTAATTGTCTTTGCCTTTTATGTATTTTTTTTTACAAAAAAAAACTATTGAATTTACCAAGATGGTACAACCTGAATTGTTTTAAAATATGTAAAAAGGAACAATTTCAAATAAATCGGACAATTAGAAATTGGTGGGCCAAATAGTGCAGATTAACTATAAATCCTACTGCCAGTTTTAAAATGAAGAAAATTCATTTAGTGTAGTTGTATTTTTTTTTTTCTTGATATTTATCCGGTCTATTTTTTATACATTTGTTTAATTTGAAACAGAAAGCAATGTTTAACCTTGCTGAAGAAGAAGTTTTGACTCATAAAGGTCGATCTATCACTGAAGTTGAAAGATTTGATGATCCCAGGAGTGATGATGAAGATGAGGATGTAGGGAGAACTGGAAATCTTGACGGTAACTTAAAAATCATCTTATACCATCCTATATGTCTGTATTTAGTAGTAGTCTTGTATACTTGAGAGTTATAGTCGATGCAAACTTACTTTTCAGTAATAGGGACTCAGGGGGGACCAAATCGACCATTTCCAACACAGGGGGTGTTTATAAACTTAGTAGCCTTGACTGGCACAACAATGTAGTCTAAACACTGTGCCTCTACTGTATCGTGAATTATAATTTAAATCAAATTATAATTACTATTTACAACGGGAGACAGACAGAGAAAAATAGACTTCAGTGCCGGGAATCGAACGACAGGCCTCCTTTATTTCAAGTAAAGACACTCTAGTCAACTAAGCTTTACTGAAGAATAATTTCATCTGTCGATAACGATACCTAGTCCCGAATTAAGCTTTCAAATTTTTTCTGCCATCGTGGTTTGAATCCCGGCGCTGAAGTCTATTTTTCTGTCTGTCTCCCTTTGTAAATAGCAATTATAATTTAATTTAAATTAAAATATGTATATACATACGAAATTTTTATATTCATACGAATGAATATAAAATAATATGTAAATGAATATAAAATATGTATGTATGAATAATGTATGTAAGTATGAATACTACCAACAACTTAAACAATGTAAATTATAATTACATATTTACTATAGGAGTTGGTATTCTCTTATTTTTGGAACCAACTTAAATTTGGGTTCAACTTAAATTATTTTAATGTCATTACTATATTATTTATTTTTGTTTGTGCTTTACCTTCTTAGCTGTGTTATATTAGGTCATTATTTCTTCTATAACATTTGGCTTATCTTTCTGTTTGTTTCTTCATATGAGTGGATTATTGCTCCAGTAGTGGAAGAATACAATTCTTAAGTAGTTAAAAATAAAGCAAATAATAAAACCTATGATGGACATTAACACAGTATTAAAACACACATTGTTAAATCTAACTTACTCTCACTTTACATATAAAACAATGAGAATATTTTACATTTAACAACGAGCGTTTTGTTCAAGTGTACTTACACTTTGGTCACGTTTCAATGCCATGTGATATCATTCAATACAACCAATGTTTTAATGAAACTCATGTTTTATGCAAAACTCTGATCCCTCCTTGTATTGTAATAATGTTGTATTATAATTTAAAATTATTTTATGTAATCATTAAATTTGTTGATGTTATAGCCAAATGATCTCAGGGTGGTAATTGCATAAATATATTCATGAAATAATGTAGAATACAGGTTGCAGAGTTAATATCCCTTAAAAGATCTTGTCATTTTTTGTCAAATATTTCTAAAATAAATGATTGACTAAATTGGCATTTACCGTCTGCTTGGTCTGGGAGTGGGATCCAAGTTTGTAAGTTCTATAAGGAAGATGTCAAAACCCCCGTACCTTATCGGTGTCCTGCATTTACTCGGCTGAGGTTATGGCCACTGAATAATTACAGTAGCTCCGTCTAAGCAAGGTTCTTACTCATTCTGGTTTTACCACCCTGCTCAGTAAATAGAATATTTTTGCACAATTTGGTTTCTCATGATGGGTTTTACTGGGGTCACTTCACTAACAGGTGGAGGGGGGGGGGGTGTTATTGCGTCAGATTTTGTCTTGATTGTTTAAAATTGAATAAAGAATTATTTCTGCCTGTCTACACTTAAATTTAAATCATAAAAATATTACAAGTTATTTAAGTGCTCTTTCCTTTACGATTCCAAGTTAATTATGTTGGAGACTCGAAAGATTTGAAAATGTGTTCAACAAGAAATTTTTTCCTAAAAAGTAAGATTTCTCTAATATAAAAGTTTTTGATGGGTTATTTAATTATTATTAATTTGATGTTTCAGCTAATTTTGTGGAGGAGGCTCACTTCGGTGGAGGAATGTTTACGAAATCTAAAAACAACCGTGAGTCAGTCATAGACCAGCTGATTGCCGACAGTAAGAAGAGGAAACTAGAACGACAGCAGACTCGTGAGAAGACACTGGAACTCACGGAACAGCTGGACTCTGAGTGGAGAGATCTCATTCCCATCATAACAACCGGTCATAAGAGAACAGAGCAAGACGAAGAACTACCGAACAAGGGACGTGGTGATTCCTATGATATCGCATTGAAAGAACTCAAGTTTGAGGCTAGGGGAAAGGTATCCGTCCTTCTTAATTTAAATCTATAAATTATTGTTTTATTTTAATGATATAATCTTCTGGCTATTAGGTATTTTAATAAAGCTGTATATATATATATATATTTTTTTTTTTAAAGCTGTATATATTTCTGATTGTTTGGCTGCATTTGAAAATTTTAAGTTTGGTCTTTAAGGCTCTACCGCCCTTTGAGGTTAGGAAAAACAGTAAAATTGAAATAACTCTGGTTCTAAACAAGATATCAAAATTCTAATCACAGGCTTCACTCCTAATTTTAATTCTGCACAATTTGAGCCCTATTTCAACTTCCTATTACAAATAGTACAGGCGCCATTTTGATACAACGGGTTTTATTGTTGTATTAAAATGGTGTCTGTACTATTTATAATAGGAAGTTGAAATAGGGTTCAAATTGTGCAGAATTAAAATTAGGAATGAAGCCTGTGATTAGATTTTTGATATCTTACATAGAACCAGAGTTATTTGAATTTTACTGTTTTTCCTAACCTCAAAGGGCAGTAGAGCCTTAACTCCCTCTCGTTTATTTACAAAAACAAAAGCAATATTCACTTCTTAAAGAGTTGGGAAAATAAAACAAAATAATAAATAATACTCTATACTACAATTTTATCACAACGGAAATAAAATTCATTCACGTTTGAGATGTTGTATAAGTTACCTTGGGAGAGTGATGACAGTGGTAATGAGAATCATTATGAGCGATGTTGATAATGGTTTACTTTTAGGTTTCTGTACAAAGTTTTAAGAAAACAGGGTTTTTTAGTCTATAATAAAATGAACACAATTAACAAAACACACATTTATCTCAGAAAAACACAACGCTACAATACAAAGATCACAAACAAGGTTACGTGAAGAAATGAGAGAAAAATCTCACCATGTGTGTAGTATAGAACAAACCTGTTAGCATGTAATTTCTAAACATAGATATTCAACTTGGATCGACATTTTTAACCCTTAATGGTTTGATTTTTTTAATTTTGACAAGAAAAATCAGAGTGGTACAGTTTTATGTGCTAGTTACGGGAAAAATACTAAAAAAAATTCTTTGGGGGCCATTAAGGGTTCAAAAATGGGCCTCATAGATTTGTTGCTTATATTCTACAAACGGCCATAAGGGTAGGAAAGTTAACTTGACCTTGGAAAAAAAATATGTTGACTAAAGGTCCGGTGTTGCTTGTAGGCAACAAATACCAATTGACGTCATCACAAAATGTTGCTTGTAGGCAACACATATTTGTTGCAACAAAACTATGAACTACTACTAATTAATTAATTAATTATACGTAATTGTTATTAATGAATAAGAATATAATTATTA
>KZ652458.1:101158-114854 GCA_001010745.2 Gerris buenoi | reverse complement strand
AATTACATTAATAAATACGCACAGAGAACTAATGCCAAATTGCCATGATATAGTTTGATTTAAAATAAAAACTACAAACTAATATCACATTTATAAATAAATTAAAACTTAAAACTACCTACAAACTAATATCACAAGACTTACATGCCAGACTTAAAACTAAAATGTTATCTACTCGGATATTCGATAACATTATAAGTACTTAAATCTAATATCACATGTATTCCTATGATCTAATTTGTTGGGACAACACAAACATATAAATAAATAATTGTACTATCTAAATAAATTAAAATATTCCTCTATACTATAAATAGGGTTATTAACAAGAAATTCCTTGACGATTCTGCAGAAATCCTCGTATTTCAGCTTTTTCACAGAATCCTCTAACCTATTAAATAATAATAGTCCCAGATTCTGGTGACCAGTTCTAGACTTATTCAGTCTGTGTTTAGTAAGCAGCAAGTCAGTCTTATTTCTGGTATTATAACAATGCTGGTCCTCCAAAGTAGCAAAGTCCTTTATATTTAATTTGATAAACTTCAAGCAATTGTAGATATATAGATTATAAAAAGTGAGTATGCTGAGTTTTTGAAACAGTGAGCATCCCTTGCAGCTCCTGACAAGATTCTTATGACCTTCTTTAAAATAAAAACTATAGGTAATGTCAAAGATTTCTTCCGACCCTAAAATATTTTTCCTTATTTTGGGTCACAACCGCAGGGTTGGTAAACACTGTTACACACACTGTTGGTTTCTTCTTTCTTTATCTCTTTTAAAAAATAAAAATTAAAAATCAAGATTTTTTTTCTCTAGTATATTTGTCATCATGTCAACTATTTTATGTCTAACTCTATAGGTTTCAGATATAATATCCAGATAGGGTTACCATATCCCCCGTTTTTCCCGGAAACCACCCGTTTTTTCTTCCCCGGTTGAAAACCCCCCCAAAATGGTAAAACCACCCGTTTTTACAAAGCTCAGAGAATTTTATTTAGTAATTTACTAGTGTAACAAAGTTATAACCCATATTACCTTATTAATTAAAATAAAAACACCTTTTAAAATTTATTGAAAACAAAACCTCATATAATAAATTAAAAAATACAATACGCAAAAACAAACTTAGAATAATAATCTTTGAGTCTATCCATTTTTTAGCAAAAACAGTGTTTGATTTTGATTAAGTAACTAGTTCCTTTGATTCCCTCTATGCCTTTACTAGCGCTAAGAGTTTGATAACACTCTGTTATCAATTGTTTGGTTTCATTTCATCACAAATAATCTCCTTTTGCATTTCATAAAATAAGTTCCTACATAAAAAAATTCAGTAAAAGTTTTTATTTACGAATAGTTCAGTAAATGTTAAAAGGAGCGGAACCGTCTTCAAGTTAAAACGGTTAAACATTTAATAACGGTTTTGTACATCTTGAGACATTTAAGTTGTACAGATTTTTATGAAGAAATTGTGAAAAAAAAGACTTTTTGAAAAAAATAAAAAGTCGTCAAAAATATAATGATAATGTAAATATTACAACAAACAATCATAGTAAATAAGAATAAGACAATTTACCATTTCGTTTTGTTATTTTTTAAAATACAGATTAAGTAAAACTTAATATGTTATATAACCTATATACCTGTTATGTATTATCAATTGGTCAATGTACAATTTGTTTAAAAAATAAAAATTTAAGAAATAAATATGTATCATTTAAAAATAAAATAAAAAATCTCCACAAAAATTCATTAAAATTAATAACAAAATTTGATCTCAGATAGCGACAATTCTCCCCATTTTATATTATTTTTTTTTCAAAAATTCTCTGAACCCCCCTAAAAATGTCCCCCGGTTTTTTAGATTTGAAATATGGTAACCCTCTATCCAGGTAATGTTTTATATCTTACCTTAAAGTCCTAATAGCCATCTGCTACTTATAATAGAGATACTGGCTGCAGAATCTCAAAGTGTAAAAGTTGCTCGTTATCGTGTATCTAATAGATCTAGTTGTTTTCAGATGGTGTTTGTGAAGTTGGTGCCGCTGCTGTTTCCAGCCAGTGATAAGAGACACCCTGTTACTACACCTGCTTTAGTGTTCATCACTCAGATGCTTCAGAACTGTAAACCAAACAACAGACGTTCCATAGCCTCCGGGCTCTTCCTAGTCACTCTAATATATGAGGTCTGCTTCACTTCTTACTACTGTCATTATAATCTAACAGCCTATTAAGTCTAGTTTTCATTGGTCAAGTAGCACTCTACCAAGCTACTTGACCAATGTGAACGATACGGCGAGTAAACGGTCGAGGAGAGTGGATAAAAGTTGGTCGAGTAAATGGGCGAGTGCAGTGGTAGAGTAGCTTGACCGCTGAAGGGCGAGTGGACCCCCCCCACCCTACGTCCGTCCTAACATTGAATACCTTCATCTATATATAATTGCGGGATTATTCAGAACTAAATACGAAAACACCTCACTTTACTAAGGCTACTATCTCAAGCACGTGTCAACGACTTTAGAGCCCACTCTACCAAAAAACAGCGCACTATTTTACTTGACCGTCCCTTGTGCTGAAAAGTAAGCTAGTGCACTCGACCGTTTACTCGACCAATGTAAACTAGGCTTTAGTCCAATCCTGCTTCAATGCAAAAAAAAAAAAAGTTTTAATATGAAAAATTATGTTTATAATAGATAATAGTAGGGATGTATAAAATAAGTTTGGTGCAGGGAGCTAGGAAGAAATAAACCCTTGCTATTTATTTTATAGCTTAAACTTAGAGTTTTTGGAATTTAATTAAACTTAAATATCAAGGTATTGAAGGTGATGTCATCCTGATAGGGGCTGTGATCCATGCTATAGAAATGTAGTCATTATCTTTATTATAATAATAATTATTATTGTTATTATTATTATTATCTTTATATCCTGGTAGATATAATATTTTAATTATTGTTAAAGAAAGAAGGAATGAGCCACTTATTAGTTAAAAGGGGTCATCATTTGTGTTTGGACGATGATGTCATAGTTTGGATTGACGATTTCCACTTTCCCCTTAAATTTTTGTTCCATTTCTGTTCTAGTTGTGTTAAGATACATTTTTCAATTGGCCCAAACTTAAAAAAAAAAAAAAAAAAAAGATTGAGGGATTAAATTTGGGAGATTATCAGTTGTAGAAAACAAAAGTTATTAAACACCCATTTAAGAAGTTATGAAGTTTAAAATAATAGTTATTTATGCACCTAGGGAGTTAAGTAAGTCATTATTCCCTGAGCGAAAAAGTTGATTCTTGAGGCGAAGCCGAAGGAATCATGTCCCTAAATCCCGAGGCGAAGCCGAGGGAATTAGACTTATTAATTCCCGAGGCGTAGCCAATGGAATAACGCTAATTAGCTCCCGAGGTGAAGCCAAGGGAGATAATTATCGCAAGGGGAATAATGGCACTTTACTCACGAGGTACATACAATATTTTATCTCCTGTAGGAAGTAAATACATATTTTTGTTCATTGCACAGTTTTTATTTATTATTTTAATAAATAACAATAATTATTAGCACTTTTAATAGCAGATATAAGAGATTCAGTATTAAAAACAAATAAGAATTGGAATTAACTCAAATAGAAGGTTACTTAGATGCAGGTTATAAACATAGATAAACATGGTCGTAAAAGCAGTGACTCCAACCTGATTTCAACATCTTCATTACATTAACCATTCATTTTCTACTATTAATAAAATAATTAAGTCCTACTTTTTACTTTTTCTCCCTACTTTTTGATTCAGGGAAGAAAAGACCTGCTTTAGTCCCTCTAAACTAATTCAAAATCATAACTTTTTTACCCTACTGGAGATAAATAAATTTTTAAAAAACCAATCCTACCATACTTGGTATTTTTATTTTTTCCTAATTAAAGTTTTGTTTGGTGTTTCAGTATGTATTTTTGTCGAAGAGGATTTGTCCACAAGTTTTGAATTTTCTGGCCGGAGTTCTCCACATGGCTTCACCTTCTAGTGTTAAACCCTCCGTAGTTCCTCCGTTTAAACCTCAACATAAATTTCTATACTTGCAGAAAAAATATTCACAGTAAGTATCTTTTATTTAAATTGATAATTTGACTTCTTGTGTTTGTAAGCGTTCCTCTATTGGTCATAAGGGAAAAATTGGTGGCAAATTCATCTAGCAAGGAAATAAAAAAGACCAGGATAAAAAGCATTGAGACCCAGAGTGAAATAAAGGGATTATATTGGCACCTGTACCTTCAACATAAGCTACAGCAGAGACCATACATTTGAAAACAGAAAATGTAATGTATGTTACTGTGTTTGATCTGATTGAAGGGCGTGTCAGTCAGAGAACGAGTGTAACAGCTACTCTGAGTTTCTAAGCTTTATCCTTAAATATTTTGAATCATACATTTAATTTTAACATACAGTTTGTGCCAAACAAGAGTTATGTGTTAACAACATGGAAAAAAACTAGCAAATGGTGTGGGGAGCCAATAAGAGCTCGAGATTTGCCCTCTGGATAACCTTATAAGAAGGTGAGCTCGCAGAGGTTGGCCAATCTGTGTGTCACTCGATTTCCCCCGCTGTCAATGCACTAACTCTCGTTTGGAACAGACTGTAGTGATAAGCCCCAAAGTCATGTACTTAAGTATTATTGTTCTACACGCTTATAGTATGTTGAATACAGACCAAAATGGAATTTTAATTGTCATTTTTTTAAAAAATTAATATTTTATTCATTGACAATTGATTTATCTGTGAGAGCTATTTACTTAAATTCTAGTTCATGTTTTAGAATTCCTCAAAATTCCAATTGATTTAACTATCTTATTTAAATAATTTAATGCTAATTCTTCTTTTAATTTAATTCTTCTACTTATTTATTCTACTTCTATTTAATTTAATCCATTGCCTTTTTTTTAATTTTGTGATTAATTTATTTTGAAGGGAAATCGGTGATTTTAAAATGAAGGCCGATGAACTTTCATCAAAAGCATCCAAGATTGACGATGAATTCAGAATTAAAAGTTTGTACAGTTGTTTGAGTTTGTTGGATTTGTTTTTGGATCTTTACGAAGCTCATCATGCGTCCTGTCTCCTCTTTCTTCCGTTTACAAATTATTTGGATTCATTTCAGGTAATCGAGTCAACTTCATATTTCTATATTCATATTCTATATTCAAATTTCTATTTATAAATTATAATACAGTAGAATCCCGGTATTTCATATCCCGTTATATCATATATCCCGATAAATTGTATATTATTGCCAGTCCCTTGAAAAAATCCCGATAATTGGTATAAAACCAATGTATTTCGGTCCCCTCAGTATAACGTATTTTTTTCTTTTTCGACGTGAACATAAACGTCTTATAACTCGTATAATTCGGAGAATAATCCCGATAAAACGTATGAATGGAGGGGGAAATTTCCAAGATTTTGCTTATTTACTGGCTATATCTGTTGTTTTACTCTACTCAGAAAAAAATAACAACAGTTCACACTTCACTACAATTAGAGGAAGTATTAATTAAGTGTTTTTTTTTTTTTAATTCCGAATTGCAAAGGAACCTATTGGAGGGAACATTCTTCGGGGAAAAAATTAGAACTCTCGCGTGACGTTTGATCGGCATTAAACAAAGACTCAGGGGGGAGAGTGTGATTGTGTCCAAACCAAATGTAATTCCTGGACAGCCTAGATTCTAGATGAAGGAATAACTCTTATAATTCTGAGAAAAATCGCGGTTAAACGTATATGAAAGGAGAGGACCCTTTTCCAAGATTTGATTGTTTACCTCCTTCTGTTCTACTCGGATAAAATGCTATGGATAACACCCGAACAAATGGTTTAATTCAAAAAAACAAATTATAATTTTTTTTTAAACCAAGTACATATTTAATTTTTTTATGATCATACACAGTGTATTTTTATGTGCAAAATAAATACAAGTCTTAATTATTACATTAATTTTTCTTTTTTTACCATCAATATTTCATAATCCCGATTTAGTGAACTACTCGATATATCGTATTTTTTCTTCGTCCCCTTGAAGATACGATATATCGGGATTCTACTGTACATATTATTGAAATTTTTATTTTCTGTATACTTTTTTTCATGAAATTTTTACTTTTTTTTTATTAGGTTTCAAAATATCCTTCAATATTTTCTGAGTTGTTGAAACGAATCAATACAAAACTTGGCAGTATATTTTCTCAAGAGTTGGAGAAAGTAGCCGTTGCTATTAAGAAGCCCAGGGCACTTCGACTCTACGAACCTTCAGTTGAACCTGTGTAAGTATATCATTAACGTCTGCTTTTGTGTGAAAATGTGACATGTGCTTATTAAATATGAATATGAATTAAAGGTCGGGCTTCTAACATAAAGTGTATAAAGCGAATGAAAATGAAAATAAAAGCTTCTCTGATTACAATACCTATTTGGTTTAAACGTACAAAGGTTCTTCCGATATTTTGTGAGTTGTTCATGTTATCTTTCCCCCCTTTAAAATTTGTTATTAAAAGATAAAGGTAAAAAAGAAATTTGTTTTTAAATTAAAATGTTTAAACATTACTCATTTAACAAAAATGACCTTGGTTTCAGAGTACTAAGGAAAAAGCAGGCAACAGTTTTTTGCCTGTAGTTTTTTGTTTTATATCTAGAGAGGAAGCAATTCTGTTGGACTTATCAGAAATATCAGGAACGTCGGTTATAGTTGTAATTTACTCTGGCTGCAAGGATTGTTCTCTTTGGGTATCGTAGGTTGGGCACTCAAATATAATATGAAATAAATCTTCCTCGACATTCATACTGCATGGGGTACACAAGTGATCTGTGCAAATCTTATAAACAATGCCTTTACTTGTAATTTTTAAAAAGTTAAAGCCTGATGTTCAGATTTGAGCTACAAGTTTCCGGGTAATGAATGCTAAGATTAAATATAAATATTTTGTATTTGTTTTTTGAGCAAAATCAGATAATTTGTAAAAGCCATTAAATGTCGATTGCATGAACAAAATCCTGTTAAGGTGTTGTTCTACCAAGCTTCCTTGGTACTGGCAAAATATTTTATGTGATGCTGTTTTACTGATGGGTTTTGAAATGTTTCTGGTTCTATTTTAATTTGTTTGAAAGAGTTGATTGTTGATGCCTTGAATCATCCCATTCCACCGAGGAGAATCCATGTTAACGATGGTTGTTATTGCTCAGATACCCCTCTATAATATCCTTCCAATAATTCTGTATTCTAATAACGCTTAGACTCTGGGTATCCTTCGCTTGATTCTGAACAAATCATCCGTAAAAATTAAGCATTTAAAACTTGATAACTTACTCTACTAAAAGGAAAATGGTTTTGTCTAAATTTTCCTTTTGGTCCTGCTACTGTCAAGATAATGTTGGCATTATCAAGTTAATAAAGCAAGATATAATTATCTAATTTGTTCTGCAACAAATATTGCTAATAAACAATATTGATAATTTTACCCACCACTTTATCCTATATATTGCACTTTTTTTATGTATATTTTACAGAAATAAAGAAACATCTCATATAGGAAACCTTAAATAAGCCCTCATGCTCATATGGCATCAAATTATGTGGTTGTACCAAGTGTTAGAGCTCAGCCATATTCAAACCCTTAGTAGAATTAGTATAATATTCTCAGGGAGCTAACTAATGCTCTCTTCTTTATTTCCAACTTCATTCTTCCTATGGACGTAATAGTACTATTCGGTTCTAAAGTACTATCTCCAGTTATCAGATATAAACTTCTTTCTTGATTCCGTATTCCGTCATTCTAATTTTTCAGACATGTCTTCCAATCACATTCCTGGAAAATCCTTCCTTAGGGTGGTGACACACTTCTCATTGACGACTGGGTAGCAACACCTGGGTGGTCAATGAGAATAAAATGGTACCTGCCACACAAGGTGGTGCCACCTGGTTAACCCATTGTTCTTAATTGAGCCCGTCTCAATTAAGTCCATCACACGGTGTGTTAAGGAGTCTAACTTTTGTTTTTAAAATATTTAAATTTCTATAAATTATTCATTATGATTTGTTTTCATTTTTAATATAAAAGAGTTTAAAGGTATTGTTTACTTTATGTTTATCACAAGATAAGACTTTAGATGCCTTTTTTCTAATCTTTCCGTTAATCCTTTTGTTATTGTTTTGAGAGATAAGACCAAGAGTAGTTTTTCCTTTTGTTTTCATTATTATCAATCTTCATTAACCTTATTATTATGATTTCTATTAAAGAGTAGTTATCTCTTAATATTTACCTTTTTATCTCTACGCTTGGAATATATCTGCAGGATAAACCCCCTTCCAACTGAAGGCTTCCAGCTGCTTTTAGTTCCTTATGACTCACTGGAGAGATCACACCTTACTACAGTGATACTTATGCTGTAAAGGTGTGCACTCCCTTTTATACTATGCTCTACTCTACTGTGCCTGCGTGTACTTACTTTATACAAGTCTCTGTTATCAAACTTACTTTGAACAGTGCACTTTTAAATTAAACTAAAATACTGCAGTTTAATTACTCCTGTGATTTGGACTTTGTTCTTGCTGCATTGTACAGTCTTCGGAGGTTCTCTTTGAAACTTAACACCCCTTTCGAGTCTGCCGCACAAGGGTCTTAGATGAAAGTCGACTCAGGTCATACTCTCCAATTTAATAAATATATTATTTTTTTCTTCTTTATTCTTATTTTGAAGGTTTTATTATATGTGTATTTTCACTTATGATTTCTTGGTACCAAACTTGATAAATATTATTATTTTTATATTTTCTGTTCTGATTAACTTTATTATTCTTATCTATCATTGGAACTTGTTTTATTTTATGATAAAGTATACAGTTCTTTCAAATGCAGTTGGTTTATTTTTATTTGCTACTAAAGTTAGATACTCCCAACCTATGGTTTTTTACAGTTACTTTTTTATTTAGTGTCGGACAGTCAGTGTGTCAGGTTGATGAACCACCCTGTCGGCTAACACGGTGCCAACATTAGCCTCCTCCCTTTAGCTGGTAAAGTTCTAGAAAGACTTTTAATTGCTAGGATCATGCACCATCTATACTCCAAAGATTTATTATCTCACAATCAATTTGGATTTCGACCTCAAACAGGCACAACTGAAGCACTGCGAGCGGTTACAGATTACATAAGAGGATATCTTGATATTAATTATGATGCTGTTATTATCTCTTNACACGGTGCCACCCAGGTCTCTGCCACTCGGCCCCAACTCCTTCAATCAAAACTAGAGGAAATCAAATCAGGGGCCAACTGCATCCCTCATATAAGAGTTTTTACTGGTCCAAACTGTTCTTCAATATTCTAAGCAAATTGTTGAAAGTTCCACCTGACATTCGGTAATCATTTAAAAAATGTTAGTCCTCTTTGATACAGGGGTACAAGGTACAATATATGGAAAAAACTAGTATTCTTTTTGTCTGAAATTATTATTAGATCTATCCAAAAATCCCCCCCCCCCTTCTTTAACAAACATAATGATAAGCAAGTACAGCTATCTCCTATGGGTCCATTTCTCTACTGGCTGAAAAAAGTAAAAACTTGATGTTTATATCAGCACAAACGCAAATTGCTAATTCAGTAGCAGTTCATTCACTATGCAGATAATGTTAAGTTGTACCATATCATGTATAGCTTTTGATGTCTCACTTATAACAATGTAACTATTGCAGTTTGCAAATAAAATTAATAAAAAGTAAGTAATCAAGATTTTTCCTTTTTTTTTTAATAGAAATTGTTTGTTGATTTCAGTTACGACACGAAGAAGAGGAAGGGGGTGTCTGTAGAGAAGACTGAGAATGACAAACTTGTTCACAAGATCAGACGAGAGAAGAAGGGAGCTCTCAGAGAGATCAGGAGAGATCGAGCCTTCCTCGCCAAGATCAAGTTCAAACAGCAGCAGAAGAGGTAACACCGCGTGTGCTTTCTTGTCTTTTCTTACTTCTATAGGAAATCTTCAGACCCTATACTAACTACAATAACTGATAATAATGGAAAACTATTGAAATATTGAAGTGCTTAACTGGTTTGTGCAGAAATAAAATCATATTTATTTATCATTGAACATTGACCAATAAGATGGTCCCTACAGATGGTTCGTAAGTTAAGTTGAATCTGATTTTTTGTCTCTTGTGTGACTCCTCAACAGGGTGTTTCTGTACTTTTACCACAACTGATGACAGCCAAGAGGCTCAACTCTTGCTTTGAAATTCAAATATAATTTTTGGAGAGACATTCATTTTGTGTTGTTAGTCCATACGAGTTTTCCCTGTACATTTCAGTTGTTGATGAATGGTGATCCCTCAATAGTTATTTTGTTTTCTTAGCGGGTCATTAAGGCTCTACCACCACCCTTTGAGGTTAGAAAAAACAAATTTTATTGGTCCTAAGAAAGGTATCAAAAATCTAAGTACAGGCTTCATTCCCAATTTTAATTCCCAATTCATTGCATAATTTGAGCCCTATTTCAACTATGATAAATAGTACAGACGCCACTTCAATACAACGATAAAACTTGTATTGAAATAGTTGTATTTATTGTAGTAGGGAGTTAAATTAGGTCTCAAATTGTGCAGAATTAAAATTAGGAATGAAGCCTGTACTTAGGTTTTTGATATCTTGCTTAGAACCAAAATAATATTTATTTTAATGATTTTTCTAACCTCAAAGAGCGGTAGAGCCTTAAGTTATGTATAATTTCCTATAATGAGGTAGGAGAGTTTTGTTTGTTACCTACATCTTTAACGACCCACTAAAAACTACAAAAGAGTACATTTCTATTTTTATTTTATTTATTTGTTTTATAAAATAGGTTTAACCGATAAAGCTACTTTTCAAAATTAATTAATTATTTGAAGACTGTCTCAGCATTTGAGTCAAAACTTTCATATCAACTAAACTTAAGGATTATTTCAATTTATTTTATAGATATTAATACCTTTTTTTTTTTAAATAATTTCTCTTTTGTAAATACCTCTGACCAGTCTTTAACTATATTAAAGAGTTTCCCCTTATTCTTTTTCTATTAACACATGTGGTGTTTAACGACTATATATTTTGTGTCTTGATGAACATCATCAGGGCTATAACTTATGTCTGCGAGTGACTAATAAATAATTAAGAACAAGAGAACTGGATTTACTTGTGAAGACATACAATGTATTAAAACTATTAATTAGCATTAAACTAATTAAAACTACTGCAGTAGAACCTCGCTTACACGACCCTCAAAAACACAACAACCTCAATTACAAGTGCAATTTTCAAATCCCCTTGAGTTTGCCATAACACATAATGTTAAATTATCCTCTATAACGTGACTATTATTATCCAAACAACCTCAATAACACGGATTTTTTTCCCCATTCACAATATAACTCAGAACCTCTATAACAAGTCGTTATGAGAAGTAAACCTCTATAACACAACTCTATACAGGAATGAGGTAACTTGAACAAGTCTAGACCTGATAACCCCGCCCCACCCCACTCCATTAACCTCTATAACACGATTGATAGCCAAAAATTACCTTCATACCCCTCAATAATAAGAGCACCTCTATAACAAGACTGTTTCCCTTATTCCCTTGAGACACTTGTTATCAAGGTTCTACTGTAGTTGTTTGCGAGTCTCTTATTTCAGCTATATTTCCGTGGTTATTGTGAGGGAGTATTATGAGGTAATTGTTTGTTTGCAGTGATGCTGAGAGGATACGTAAAGTAAAGGAAATCTACAGCTGGGGAGCCCAGCAGCAGGGAGAGATCAATGCTTTCCAACGACTCAAGAATAAAAAATAAAACTTCCCTCCATCAACAGACTGTCTCTCTAAACAACAAATCTTTTAACTTGATGACAGAGATACAATGTTATTTGTAAGTATTTTCATTTTCCTCTACTATATCTTTGGTCTTTCTTATCTTATCACTACTATTCTGGTTTATTATTTTTATATCCAACTAGTGTGTTACCCATCCCGGCTTCGCCTGTAATTTTTTTCTTACTGCACTTTTAAATTGGTCAAACAGTATTTTTTACACGCTGCCTTGCGGTAGATACTCAGCTGGATTTTTTTTAAGTGGTACCAACCTGATTTCAACAAATTCACTACATTCATTTACAAAATAATACAGTTGACAACACTTCTTTTTCTCCCTACTTTTTCTTTTTCTTCCTACTCTTTGAGTTCAGGGAAGAATAGTTATTTAAGCAACAAGGGAGAGAAGTATGGATAATTTCTTTTTAGGATCATGTAGACCTGAAGACAAGTCTAGACCTGATAACCCCGCCCCACCCACTCCATTAACCTCTATAACACGGCTGATAGCCAAAATAACCTTGATAACTTGACCCTCAATAATATGAACACCTCGATAACAAGACTGTTTCCCTTATTCCCTAATTAACAATTTTATTCCCTAATTAACAATTAACAATTTGTTAATTTACTCACCTATATGATCCTAAAAAGAAATTATCCAAAGTTAAAAAAGGTGCACAATTGTAAAAATTATTCTTCAACGGAGAAAAGTATGTTTTCCTGCTCGAGGTTAAGTTTTCTCCTGAGGCACCGCCGAAGGAGAAAACTTCATTAGCTCCCGAGGCCTTCAGCCGAGGGAGATAAATGAGTTAGCTCCCGAGGCTTGCCGAGGGCATAAATACTTTGATCCATATTGGGTATTAAATTTTATCTACGACTAGTGCACCATGGGTAATAGCTAAGTTTGTAGGTATAAAAGTTTTACCTACAAATTCACGTAATTTAAACACCTTAAACTGATATTTAGTTACTTCATTTATTAAAATAACAATTTTTATACTAAATATACACATTTTACAACAAACACTTTCAATAGTTTGTATGATAACCTAAACTAACCTTCCTGAAAAATTGAAAGCTATAAACAGTGGAAAAACTTTACTACCAATATAATACCTAAAAAAATTACCTTTTAAGTAGGTATGATTGTTTTTTCACTCCCAAGGGAGGGAAGTAACACTTCCCTCCCTGTTATTAGCAATGTAAAGTCCACTTACAGTGTAAGTCGTAGATAAAAGACATACTTTACTCCCTCTATATTAAACTGAAAACATATATTTTTCTCTCTTCTGGAAATAAAATTTATTTTTTAAACAATTATATTTTTAAGATTAATAATAGTTCACAGTACTGTAGTTTGGCACGTAATCTATTATTATTAGAAAAATGAGAGAGGAAGGAGAAAAAAAAAATCAAATAAGAGAATATCAGATAATTCCAATGATATAACAGCCCCTATACCTATACAGTTTTGTATATAGATATACATATTCTATGTGAGCGTCCATTTTTTGCCCTTTTATACCCCTTAAAATCAAAATGTAACAAAATCCTTTTTAGGGTTTCGTTGGTAAAACCAAAAAAAAGAAACCCTTATAGTTTCGTTCCTGTGTCTGTCTGTCACTCTGTACGGTTCCAATAACTTTTGAACCAAAAGAGATAAAAGCGTGAAACTTACCAGTATAAAAGATCGTTTTGACGCGCACACAGGAAAAATATAGAGAACTCAAAAAAATCAGCTGTTCAAATTCAAAATGGCGGATAATTCACATTGCGAGAAAAAAATATTTTTTTTAAATTTTAAGTGGGGTATCAAATGAAAGGTATTGAAG
>KZ652458.1:45524-82230 GCA_001010745.2 Gerris buenoi | reverse complement strand
TAACTACAAAAAACTATTTTGCCGTAATCTTCAAAAACAATAAACGCATATTAAGGTTAAATCATTACCAAAACAAACCGCAGTTATAAAAATATTGATTGTTTACAAATTGAACAGCTGACGCTGAGTACTACTAGCGCTTCCTGCACGCCGCGGCCCGGCCAGGAAGCAGCCGCTTCTCGAACTACTAGCAGCCCTGTAATGATAAAGCATGCATTATTACCGGCCCCAGGGCTGTAATACGGAACTTTACCGGCCGCTCAGGACAGGAATGTTTACAAGTGGAGGGCGGTAAAATTATTTACCTTGCTGAACCTTGTTTGCCGTTTTAGTTTTAACTACAAACATCTTAAACAATATATGTGCTTTTTATAAGTCCCTTTATTAACAAACTTTAATTATTAACAACGCTCATTACTTTTGCTATTACTGTTAGAAATATATTTTTTAAAATGAATATAGAAAATATAAAATAAATACATAAAGCAATATAAATAGAGGTTCAACATTTAAAAAATAATAAATGTAATAGTTTTTAAAGCGACTTAAGTTACAGTTTCTACTCGATATCTTTTATTATTACATTTTATTATTACAATGTACAGTAGAGTCCCACTAATCCGAACTTCGCTAATCCGAACAGGTTTTTGCTTTAAATGATGTGTCACCATCCATGAGGTTGTTTAATTGAAGAGCTTTTTCTTGGATTAGAGGGCCAGTGATAGGGATTCCTTTCAGTCTTTCTTGAGAAAACCATAGGAAAAGCGCTTCGTCTAATTTATCGTAAGATGAAACAGTCGTCTTAGTATGTTTTTCAGGGGTATTTTCACTTGAGGTAGCGCAAAACATGTCAATCTTACTTCTATTTTTTTCCAATCGGAAATTGTAGCTTTTCCTACGCTAATTTACAAAAATCCGCCTTAATCCGAATTTTCGCTAATCCGAACTGGGTTCGGTCCCAATTAGTTGGGATTAGCGGGACTCTACTGTATTTCATTTCATATCGATATAAAATCATGTCTAACTACATGGTAAATTATTTTCTTTCCATCTTACTACAGATTGTCACGTAATAATTAATCGGGTCTAATCAAAGAGAATGATATTGTGGCAGTCGTTTTACTAAACCTCGGCAGTAGCATATCAAAATAACAATTGATTGTTTCTTTTTTTTAAACAAATTAACTCACTTATAGCTTTTACAGATTTAATTTATTATAGGTATGCAAGTTAAGAAATTGTTACTTTTAGGTGGAAATTTTGCAGATTTAATATCGTTTTGATTTCATTGCAGATAAAGGTGCATTTTGTTCAGTATAAAACATGTTGGTTATTTGTTGACTTGCTAAGTTGGTTATTTACATGTTCTGAAGGAATTCGTCTAAATATTTACAGCTTTCTTACTCACTAGTTCTATTAGTTCTTGTTTTTATAAAATTCTATCAAGTTTCTATAGCCTGAGCTTAAATAAGAAACTTTTTTACGTTTAGTATATGGAAAATCGTACGGTATCAGTTTGTAATTTTACGTTGGAGCTAAATTACACCTTATCACAGTTTTACAAAATGAGGCAGAGTGCTATATTATTAAATTGTCCTTCTAGGGCTGCATCCGACCATCGTACGTTTGTCCAGTCTAAGTTTACAACTGGCTGAAAGAAAACCGTAAAAAAAAGTGTTGCCACAATTTGAAATGGTCAAGTTTACCTTGCAGGTATGGATTTTAACAGCATATTCATTTAGTTATAGTGGTATATACCCATGTCAAAGGTTCAGAGGTGAAATGTGCTTTCTCGATTTTTCGGATTTTACGTTTTTTTTATTTATATTATTAAATAATTAAGTTTAAAATTTTATGATTACGAAATTTCTATTAAAAATGTCTATAACACACCTTACCACCTCCGAGATGTTTTTGTTCGTTCTTCGTTCTCATTTAAGTTTATTTCCTGAAGAATTTACTTTCTTATGTTCGTAGTTGTTTTAAAGGAGAGTCGTCATAATTGGAATCAGCGTTACATTTTTATTATTATATCTTAAATTAAAAAAAAAAATTTAAAATCTTAATATTTTTCTTAATCCTTGCAGCCTAATTTATACAATTCCTTAATATAAACTGTACAGAAATATTAGTTGTTCCTTCTGATTTTTTAAAAAAATGTCAAAAAACCACTGTTTCGATCTTAAAAAAAAAGTTTGCCATTATTAAGTCCATTGGTGGTGCCAACTAACATGGTTGAAATTGGTCTAAATTTAATACATATAAATCTATAGTGTTGTTTATCAGTAGCAAATGTCCAATTTGCTATTTTAACTTTTATAAATTTATATTTTGAGGTAAGTTTTTTTTTTATCTAGCTTATATCCGCTTAGCAGTACTTATAATATTAAACCATAAGTATCCCAAAATAAATAATGCTAAAACTGCCAAAAAATCACCACTGTATTTTGTATTATTTTTTGCAAACAAACATAATAGGTTTTAAAAACAAAATATTTGAGTTGACATAAATGACATTTTTTGTTAACAATAAATAATGTTAAACATCTTTATATGAATAGAGATTTTAATAATTTAGAGTGGATTTGTTTTAAGTATTTTGTATTTAAGATTTTATTTTATTTTAGAAACTATATAATTTTACTGGCTAAAAGTTTATAAGGTAATAAGTACACTCTGTGGTTTATTAACACTTTTAAGGGGGGGGGGAAAGAAAGGAAGAAAATATTAAATTTGCCAATATAATGTTGAATGTATATTTTCAAAGAGAAGAGTAACAACATACTATTATTTATTAGGTTTTCTTTAATTATTACCATTAGTCTAGTCAACGAATGCTCAACAAGGGGTTGTAGGCAGACTTTTTGATATATAAAATTTGAATTTTAAAAATTGAATTTTTGATATATTTTGTTTTATTTTTGGAATGTGTTTAGATGTGTTTGGAGATGATTATACCAAAAGTCCCCATCCCTAGGGTCAGTGCTAACTCCGTGGCGAGGCAAAATGTCTCCCTTTTTTTTGGGTCTTTTGCCAATATCTGGAAAACGTTGTGTTCTAGCTAAAAAGTAGTTATGTTCAAAATAAAAGCTAAATATATTCTCTACATTATAGTATATCTTCTATTTTTTTGTATCTCTTACCGTTCAGGAGATACCCGCTGTTGAAAATGAAACTTTTTTTAAAAAAATGACATTTGCACCACATTTTTTATTACATTTTGTCTCCTACTGTCTAAACCAGTAGTTTAACAGTAAAACTGTACATAAATGAAAGTGTAGAGCAATAAATTTACTTTAAAATGCGTATGAATTTTAATATTTTATCATACGTAGTTATGGTAGTTTGAGAAAAATATAGTAAATGAAGATATTATGTTAAATATTATGAGGGTCGTGAAAGAAGCTTATATTAGTTGTGAAGTAAATTCGCAATTAATCTATTAATAATGCTTTAAAATCTATGAAAATAATTAGGAAAACTAATAATGAGATATCGTACAAGAATATTATCATAAGTTGAACCTCACAAGAGGCGCCTTTACTTTACTCCTAAAGGGAGTACTCCTAAAGGGAGTAAAGAACCTAGGAGTGGCTGTTTCTCATCGACATTTGGCTCGTACGTATTGTCAGAGAAGGTTGGCTCAAGAGACGGTCGGGAAGAGGCTCCATTGATCCTGTCTCTTCTTCATCTGTAATGGAGAAGCCGTTGAGGCAGTGCCCTTGGCAGTTGTGGCATACTACAGAGCAGCTCAAACCTACATTTTGGCAACTAAATTACTTCGGCAGCTCTTAAGACACTTATAGGACAGCAAATTTAACATTTTTTCAGGGGCTACTAGGTCTTTAGTGAATATTGGATGAAGCTCTTCCATTTCTCTCTGGTGTTAGACCTTTTCTCCAAACCCCATTGTTCAGGGGGAACTTGACGCCCTATTTACAGCTGGTGATGCATTCTGAAACCTCAGACGGCAGTAGGATTGAAATGTCAGAACTCGATGTTGGAAACCCACTTCATGAATGAGAGGTATTGGTGGGAGTTTAGGGATGTCCCGCTACCACCTTAAGAAAGACGTCCATCCTGCATTTTCTACTTCAGTTAGGATTGAAAACTCGTTCATGAAGACGTTAGCTGATGGATGTAGATCACCGTTTTTCTTATACAACTTCAAAAAACTAATTTTCCCCTTCTGATATTCTGCAGAAGTCGTATCGCATTCAATAAAAGCATGAAAAGTATGTGATCAAGACAGAGTTGTTGTAGGTCTTTGGACCAGAAGGATAGGGGCTTGTTTGCCACACCTAGGCTTCATAAACATTATTTCTTGGTGTGTTGAGCCTAACTCCATTAAGATTACTAATAGATCGATGTCCTCTCCAAAGATTACTACTTTGGATGACTTCATTTCAAATGCTTTTGCATCAATAAGAGTATCAGCATCGTCTTCAGTCACTACGCTATTCGTCTGAAAACAGGACTTGAGTAAAGCAATTAAATGGGACTTGTTGTTCATGTTCATTAGACAAAAAGTTATCCTGCTCAAGGGCGATTATTGAGTCCATAGCACAGTTAATGTTCACCGACTATTTCACTCGATACCTTTTCCTCTGCTCAGCAGATTTTGTGCTGTTAGGAGTGTCGAATCCGATTGTGCGAGTCTTGCCTATGTAGTGGCATTTGACATATTTCAGGTATCTATCTCATATAGATGCCATGGTAGACCCATGAATATTTTACCTTAACAAAACATTGTAACCCTTGTCAAACAAGTAAAAAAATAAATACAATCAATATCAATTTATTAACATCTCAACCCTACGGAAATAGTAAAATGTTTTTTTTTTTAGGAAATTACGATAACTTCATAATTACATATTATGATAAAATATTAAAATTCATACGCATTTTAAAGTAAATTTATTGCTCTACACTTTCATTTATGTACAGTTTTACTGTAAAACTACTGGTTTAGACAGTAGGAGACAAAATGTAATAAAAAAAATGTGGTGCAAATGTCATTTTTTTAAAAAAAGTTTCATTTTCAACAGCGGGTATCTCCTGAACGGTAAGAGATACAAAAAATAGAAGATATACTATAATGTAGAGAATATATTTAGCTTTTATTTTGAACATAACTACTTTTTAGCTAGAACACAACGTTTTCCAGATATTGGCAAAAGACCCAAAAAAAAGGGAGACATTTTGCCTCGCCACGGAGTTAGCACTGACCCTAGGGCTGGGGACTTTTGGAATAATCATCTCCAAACACATCTCAACACATTCCAAAAATAAAACAAAATATATCAAAAAGTCTGCCTACAAACCATTCTTTGATTGGACTACATGTGAAAGATTTTTTTATTTTACAAAATTGGTTAATTATACTAAATTATTTAATTTTATGTTTAATTAAAAAAAAAATAAGTGATGAAAAGATGTAGGACAAATAAAGCGGAGATAAAAAGGACTAAAGCAGATATTTCCTGTTATAAAAGGAAATTTTTTCTTCTTACAAAAACAAATTGTGATTTTAAAAAAATTTATGGACGTTGAGCATCACAGCTACATTTTTTTTTTTTTCTTTTTTCAAAAATATTGAATTGTTTATATCACAGTGATGGAATTAATAAGGAAGGACAATATTTTTCTATATTAATACAATTTATTTAAAAAAAAATTAAGGGGAAACAACATAAATGATTAAATAGGGTAATCTAAAATATTATAATATAATAGGTAACAAGCTATAATGAGATTAAACAAAGTACCGTATTTAAATATACCGTAAATTCACAATCAATTGACTTATCTTTGCAATATAACGATGCAACAAGTGGAAAAAACTTGCTTTTATTATTTTCCATTGATTTCTAGAACTTGTAAAAATCTTAACATTTTTTTTTTTTTTTTGTTTCTCCACTTCTTGAATTTTATATTATAGTACAAAAAATTATTTACAAAATCTAGGAGATACATAATTGCCACACTAGAGCAAAGAATTGACAAAAATTAAGCTTTATTATATTTAAGCTTCAATTTTTTTAATATGTTTTTGCATAGCATGTTTCTTTTATGTAAATTTTAATGTTAGCAAAATTACATAATTTTTTTGTGATGTTTTTTTTTATATCTAAGTATATAAAATAATTACAATATTTCTATTTATCTATATACATACAAATGAAATGTCAGTCAAATTAAAAGACTGTCTTTCAAAACCTTTTTAATGATTTTTCTGTTTTTATAAAATTAAATAATATATTAAAATAAAGTCTCCTACCTTCTATTACGAGGTTATTGATTAGTGCATGATTTAATCACTTTCACACTGGAGTTTGTTTCATTCAGAAGCTGTATTCCTGAATTTCCTTTGTGGGACAAGCAAATTGCCCACTTTACACATCAATTCCGTGCGATTATCAATACAAAACATGTCTTACCTCTAGGATTCAAAGTATTACGAGATGCGTTTAGAGGTTTAGACTTTGGTTTTAGTGAGTTGAGATTATTGTAACCGTTGAGTTATTCCCATCCCCAAATGGTTTCAACTTCATACTTAAATTATAATTTAATATCTAATGCAATAAATGGTAATTATATAGTTACTCAAACATTTTTCACAANATAATAATTATAATTTGATTTAAATTAAAATTTAATCTTTCCGTAGTATGAGGACTACCAAAATCGTAAAAAAATATAATTATATAGTTACTCGAACATTTTACAATATTTGTTAAAGTTTATAAAATATATATAATGCAAAAATATAATTATATAGTTACTCAAACATTTTGCACAATTTTAAAATATATAATGCAAAAAATATTAGAAGTTCATTTATTGAATGTCAACTAAAGGCCCGTTTGCACTTTGATTAGTGTGAGTGTTTAGTAAAATAACTAAATCTAGTGTTCAGTAATTTTGCGAGTGAACTGTTAACTGTTTAGTAGACTTGCACTGTTTAGTGGATCTGCGGGTAGGCCTCCCCTCTCCAACCTAGATGTCAGGGTTTTATTTATTTTATATTTATACAATTTAAAAGTAAAATTGATTGGTCAAAAAACTGTCAGAATGTGTCAAAAATGAACGAAACAATACCCCTACCACAAAAAAAAAAATAAATGTTCAATAAAATATAAAATTTTCCTCAAAATAAAACGAAATCCTGATCACTTGCACTAAACACTTGCACTAAACACTTGCACTAAACACTTGCACTAAACACTTGCACTAAACACTTGCACTAAACACAATTGGACACTACTAAACACTTGCACTCGTACTAATCAAAGTGTAAACGGGCCTTAACATTCAGTTGTTTTTATTTAATTATTCCATATTATAAATGTCAGATTATTTAAGCCCAACAGCAAATATTTCAATATTAAGTTGTTTTTAACTACTTTTTCAGTTGCCATAAGTAGGTTGGAGATAGACTTGTCATCTTTAGGTGCGTCATGTTCATTCAAAGTCCCTTTCAAAATATCCAGCTTGATTTATAACATTGTGAACCACAAATCAATTTTTAATCAAATTAATTAGAAATTTTATAGTTTTGAAAGACAGTCTTACCATTTTAGGTTACTTAACACATTATGAAATTAAATCAGTATTAAAAAAACAAAATATATTTATTTTCTTTTTTGGTTTTCTTTTTTCAAAAATATTGAATTGTTTATATCACAGTGATGGAATTAATAAGGAAGGACAATATTTTTCTATATTAATACAATTTATCAATAAGAGTATCAGCATCGTCTTCAGTCACTACGCTATTCGTCTGAAAACAGGACTTGAGTAAAGCAATTAAATGGGACTTGTTGTTCATGTTCATTAGACAAAAAGTTATCCTGCTCAAGGGCGATTATTGAGTCCATAGCACAGTTAATGTTCACCGACTATTTCACTCGATACCTTTTCCTCTGCTCAGCAGATTTTGTGCTGTTAGGAGTGTCGAATCCGATTGTGCGAGTCTTGCCTATGTAGTGGCATTTGACATATTTCAGGTATCTATCTCATATAGATGCCATGGTAGACCCATGAATATTTTACCTTAACAAAACATTGTAACCCTTGTCAAACAAGTAAAAAAATAAATACAATCAATATCAATTTATTAACATCTCAACCCTACGGAAATAGTAAAATGTTTTTTTTTTTAGGAAATTACGATAACTTCATAATTACATATTATGATAAAATATTAAAATTCATACGCATTTTAAAGTAAATTTATTGCTCTACACTTTCATTTATGTACAGTTTTACTGTAAAACTACTGGTTTAGACAGTAGGAGACAAAATGTAATAAAAAAAATGTGGTGCAAATGTCATTTTTTTAAAAAAAGTTTCATTTTCAACAGCGGGTATCTCCTGAACGGTAAGAGATACAAAAAATAGAAGATATACTATAATGTAGAGAATATATTTAGCTTTTATTTTGAACATAACTACTTTTTAGCTAGAACACAACGTTTTCCAGATATTGGCAAAAGACCCAAAAAAAAGNCATAGTAAAAATAAATAATAATTATAAAATAATATTTAGAGCAAAATAAACACTTGAATGAATTATTAGAAACATTTTAATATAATTAAATATTTCAGGCAGAAGGGTTTTAGTTGATAATAATGAAATCAAAATAATTATTTCATTGGATCATGCTTACTGATAATAAGTATCTTGTCAATAAAAGAATAAGAAACAGTCTCTCCTCGCAAAATTCTTTTATTTAATACAAAGCGGCTTTCGGCGTGGAGAGACTGTTTCTTATTCTTTTAATGATGAACTCCACTAACGCTCCATATCCTGTCTTATCTTGTCAATAGGTCGATAGTCTTCCAATCTCAGATGCTATTTCCTCAGAGTAAGAGTTGCTAAAACCTAATACAATTGTTTTCTCAAACGGATTCTATAAGCTACATAACTTTTAAATGATTGAGAGAACTGGGTTAAAAAATAGTGAACTATATTTGTTAAATTTTGTCAAAACAAACAGTAACTTGATGCATGACATCTCGTGCCTCTTTCTTGTCAGAAATGAGAGAACAATGTTACTTGAATAAACTCCTTAACTTGCTCTTTGCCTTAATAAACTCCTCATATGTTAGTCTTCCAACTTAACTTTTATAAATGTAAGTAGGCAATTATTGGAACGAAGTTCCTTATGGCACGTTCTGGAGCCCATGAGTGAATCTGAAAAAAAAAAAAAAAAAAAAAAAAAAAACCGACCCAAATATCCGTCACAAAATCACCGTCACAAAATCTACTGATGACGATTACTTAAGTAAAACATGACTGAGTTAATTGAAATTTGGTACACATGTCCATTTTAACAATGGCCAAGCTGAGTTCATTGGACAACGTTACCTGCCCAAGCGTTCACGAGCATCGCTCGCGTAAACATAAGCTTCAAAAATTTTAGGACAACAAAAAATGTTATCGACAATATTATGGAAGCCTTTTCCTTGACTTGTTTTTTTTATTTTATTTATATGTCAGAATGTCACTTTATTTTGTAAATAGTTTTCTTTTCTTGTTTACTATATTTTTATTTACTTGTATTCTTTGGGTATTGACTTTTTATTTCTTACATTTTGTTTTAGAAACAATTCACTTATCTTACATCAAAACCATTTCTCTCTTTAAAAAAAAGTCTGTATGCAGACCCATAGAACTTAAATTACCAGACGAATTTTGATGTTCAGAAAGATGTATCGATGTTCAGAAGAGACAAATTGAAGAAAAAAATTGTTGCTCATTTTGGAGGCGCCCTAAATACTCAAGTGAAAATAAACGATTTCTCAAAAACAGTTCTGACTATTTTCATTGAAAAAAACCAAAAAACTATTTTGTATTCCATTCAAATAAGATTTATCATAAAAATAAAAATAAAATATTTTGCCAATTTGTGTGGCTCATAGCTTCCTTCTCCTACTTTCCTGCCTATTATTGTCTAATTTATTTAATTTTCCTCCTTTCTGCAAATCTGTCAAAAAAAAAAATTGTTTTGAGTTTTTATCTCAATTTCAAATATTTAACAAAATTTAAACAGTGTAGACATTTGAAATTAATCTGGGGCTACCTCGGGGCTACATTTGACAAACCGTCTAAATTTCATAAAAAAACTATTACTTCTCAAGATATATGTGTAAATAAATGTTTGTTTGTGTGCATGTGGAAGAGAAACAAATGGGCGTAGTAGGTTGCAACTTAATATGACCAACAATAAGCTAATTATGACACCATCCGAATTTTGCAAAAATTAAGCGACAGATAGATACAGATTTGAAAATTTTTCCCTAATGTCTAAACCAATTTTTGTCTTAGAATTTTTTTTGAAATCGGAGACATCGACATTTTTTGTTGTTGGGAACGATCACATAGGTTCCATCTTGTTGTTGGGAACGATCACATAGGTTCCACCTTGTTGTTCGGAACGATCACATAGGTTCCATCTTGTTGTTGGGAACGATCACATAGGTTCCACCTTGTTGTTGGGAACGATCACATAGGTTCCACCTTGTTGTTGGGAAGATCACATAGGTTCCACCTTGTTGTTGGGAACGATCACATAGGTTCCACCTTGTTGTTGGGAAGATCACATAGGTTCCACCTTGTTGTTCGGAACAGTCACATAGGTTCCACCTTGTTGTTCGGAACAGTCACATAGGTTCCACCTTGTTGTTGGGAAGATCACATAGGTTCCACCTTGTTGTTGGGAACGATCACATAGGTTCCACCTTGTTGTTGGGAAGATCACATAGGTTCCACCTTGTTGTTGGGAACGATCACATAGGTTCCACCTTGTTGTTGGGAACGATCACATAGGTTCCACCTTGTTGTTGGGAAGATCACATAGGTTCCACCTTGTTGTTCGGAACGATCACATAGGTTCCACCTTGTTGTTGGGAACGATCACATAGGTTCCTCCTTGTTGTTGGGAACGATCACATAGGTTCCACCTTGTTGTTCGGAACGATCACATAGGTTCCACCTTGTTGTTTGGAACGATCACATAGGTTCCATCTTTGGTAAGCTCGGAAGCAAAATCCAGTTTTAAAGACAATTATAAAAATCTGATTTAGATGAAATTAAGAAACGAATTAAAAACAATCACCTGTTACAAAATTTTAAATTTGTTTGATAAAAATAACTATTTGAATGAGATATTATGAGATTTAAATACGCAGTATTACTATGTATACGAGAAAGTATTGCTCGAGTTTGTCTGATCAAGTTTATATTTTTTTCTTTCGACACATTAGGACCGTGTACTGTATTGTTTAGTCTTGTGATTAATTGCAAGCGACATGTAGAATAATTTATTTAGTGCATAAGTCCTCACCGACAGCTAACAACCGCTGTTGAAAAATATCTCATCACATGCGGTTTGTTTGCTAGTGCCTTGGTGTTTGAACCTCAAGATATGACTATGTAGGTACTATTGAGCAAACCGTCCTCTTAAGCCCCTATACACGGTCAAACATTTTGACCGTGTACGGGGCTGTTTGATGTTTGTGCAAACATGATGTTTGTGCAAACATGATGTTTGTGCAAACATGATGTTTGTGCAAACATGATGTTTGTCGTGTATGGCCTAAATTTGCTATTGAATTTTTAGCTATTGACTACACTATTCAAAACAAGTCCATGTAAATAGTCACACATAAATTAAAATCATTATTAAATTGTTAATAATAAATAAAAATTAAATATTATATTTTGGAATTGAAATTCAAGAACACCATATGATCGTATTTTTTATTGTTAATGTTCCTATACTCCATTTCTGTGCTACATTATCTCATAACCAGATTTTCCCCGGGAAAGTGATTTTACTGTAGGTAAAGTCTGGCATCAATTTCCGTTATTTTCTCAGAAACTGGATTTTGTGTAAAAACGTGACTTCCTTATCGTAGAACTAGAATTGAATTATAAATTTCAGAAATACTCTTATTTAGCAAAGTTAGCCGCATAGGGACTACCAGAACAAATATAACTATGTATATGACTGTCTCGGACTGGATGAAATCTAGACTGCCAATATTTAGATGCATTTTAAATGTACGATTGATGTATAAAGATAATGGTATGGGTTGTAACCACCCAAATAACATAACTTTATAAGATTATTGGTAAATTTTTTTTTAGGAAATACATTATTTATACATTGAACGCAATGAAATGTTGATGATAAATTATAGCCGGGGCTTGTCTCTTCTCTGTCATGAGATCGATGTTCCATCTCTATATACATTACCTCTATTGTCAACTGAAATTCTATATCCTATCTCTTCTTCTTTTTACTACTTCCCCAAATCATATTCTTCTTATGTGTTCTCATNTTATTAAAAAAAAAAAAAAAATAAAAATTTTGACAAACAAATTATAAAAAAAAATAAATAAATAAAATAAAAATGAATACGTAAGGCATATTCTTACCACCTATATGAAGAACAAGATTTGATTATTTAAAAGATTACTATTACAAGGAATGGTCGTGTTTTTGCTTTATTTTGAAGTAAGATCATCTAAGTAGCTACCCATTGGTATAGTTTTACAGTTAGCTGAAAGTTTTTATACATCTCAGGTGAAGCATCTACAAAGAGTACTTTTTGTGGAACTTACAAAGAATTGAAAACAACTAACTTTATTTAGAAATACTTATTTGTGGTTATTACTGGTTGCCGTACACGGGAGCATATCGATAAAGATTCGTTTTTGGCGTGATCCCTCATTCAGAGATTTGTACAAACACGTATTTTTTTAAGTTTCTGAAAAATAAGAAAATTTCGTTTGAGAAGTTGTCTGACCGATTTTTTGGCACTTCTTTAGATGGTTACTCCCCTTATTAAGAAAACAAAGGGGAGTAACCATCTAAAGAAGGTATACGGAGTATTCTTCTTTAGATTGTTACTCCCCTTATAAACCATAAGTGTGATATTCCTTTGTCCCAAAGTACATTGGACTAAGCATCCCTTTGTCTTAATAGTTATTTAGTCAAAGTCATTTATATTCTAAAAAAAAAACACAGGGGAGTAACCATCTAAAGAAGTACCAATAAACTTATGGAGAAGAAGACTTGACAAAGAATTAGTGAAGATAGATAATATTTGGGGGAAAATGTTAAAAATTGGCTTCAACTCATAAGAGATATTTTGCACAATTCCTTATTCGTAAGAAATTGAAGGAATTTGTTAAAAAAAAATATATATAAAAATAATATAAAGAATTTGATTATTACATAGCTTCTACCCATAGACATCTTTCTACATAATTTTACTTTACTTTTTTTAACAAAAAAAAAAGTATTGTGATAAGAATGAGCTCATACAATTTTTTGATTTATTATTTATTTAAATATATATTCTTTTTCAACTCACTAAAAAAAAAATTTAAAATTAATTTTATACAATTGTTTATTTATGAAGAATTTAATTTATTTATATAACAATTTGATTTGATTTTAATCTTTGGAATTAAAAAGGAATTTGACAAAGCAAATAGATGAAGAATAGGGTTTTATTTGGAAGGTTCGAGGCTCGCAGAGCTTGAGCAGATAAAGACAAGGTATTACAAATTACTTTTTCCTTATTTTACAGCATTATTTTAATTAATATTTAATATTTATTTTTATACATAGGAAAATTTAACTTTTTGTTTTTAAAATTATATTTAGATTTGTTTATATACATAATGTGATTAATAATAAGTCAATTTTTATAATCTTATGAATTATAAATTTAGGTATAAATAAAGAAAAATTTAAAAATAAAAAATCACAATATATTTCTTACTCTGCTTTTTCAACATGACTTCATATTAATTTAGCATACAAAGAGGAATAACTTGTCAAGTGCATTCCACATTTTAAGCTATTTTTACTGGTCTTATATTATTATTATTAGTAAGTTTCATCGCACACCCATTACCTCAATTTTGAACCACTTCCTGTCTTTCAATCTTCCCCAAATTTTGCACTAGGAGACAATTTAGGTGAAGAATACGTAATCCAAAAAAAAAAAAAAAAAAAAAATGGTCTTATATTACTTTGCTTTATAAATTTGATGCACACTTATTAGGGGAGACCGTTGTATCTTGATCACAGTGTACCTTGGATCACCCTTCAGTTTCTTGAAGATGCTGCTATCTACGTGACAGAATTGTACTAAGACAATGTTTATACTTAGTCAAGTCCTTGCAAGCCTCACAGTTGTTGTCCATGTGATGTTGTTTTCGAATAAAATAAAATAAATAATTTTTTTTGCCTCAAAAACTTTTGGTTTTACTCTTTATTTTTTTTTTAATTGACAATTGTGTTTTTTTCTTTTAAATCACATTGTATCCGAATCACTACTTATTGGTGAGTAATTTGTTATGCCATACTTCAGTTTTAAACATAACCTAGAGTGTTGAGAAGGTTAAGTTTGGAAAAATGCACCATCATGTACCTTGGATCACAACAATGTTTTTACCGGAAAATATTGTGGTAAAACTGCCAACCCAAGTCGAATTGAGTGGTTCTGCTAGAACTAATGGACAGTTGCTGTTCCAAGAAGACTTTTCTAACTTTATCGTTTTTTAACTACTTTTAACTCATTTTTAAAACATTTATAAACAATTAAAAATTTTACAATACAAATTTTAATAAAAATGATTACAATACAAATTCCTGTTTAAAAATTTCGTTTTTAATCCATTTTATCTTCCTTAAGGTACATGACGTTGATGATTCAAGGAATACTAAGATGTGAAATATATTTTTTTCCCCTATAACTTTTTAATATTTAAATTCTCAAAAAATACATAGTGTGTAGAAATAATGGTGTTATCAGGAGAGACTCTTTCCGTTATTATATCTTAAAAAATGGCTTTTTAAAAAATACAAAAGTAAATTTTGATCCAAGGTACAACAGTCTCCCCTACCATAATTTTGAACTACTTTACTACTTATCTTCCACAAATGTTGCACATCAAAACGATTTAGGTGAAGAATACAGAAACCAAAAGAAAAAAAGTTGCATATAAGACCATTATTTTTAAAATGGTATTTTTATAATTATTATTCTTGTTTAAATTCTTATTTAAGGACAGAGTAATTTTATAATGCCCACATTTAAGTCAATTTTATATGAGGAAACCTGTTAAACTATAAAATTTGAAAACCACTTGTTTTTTCATTAACCATTTTTTTTAATACATATAATTTTTAAACTTTCATTGGTTTTTTTTTTATTTGATGCATCGGCATTAGATTTAAATATAATCTCACTGTTCTATGTACACTGAACACTTGTGTAACAAAATGAAAAACTAGTTTGTTTTGCTTTCCATAATTTACAGTTTATAAAGATAAATAATTTGATGGCTGTAGAGGTGTCGAAAAAATGCACGGATCACAAAAACATTCTGAGGCGTTTCAACTTTATTATAAAGTCAGTTACAGTCACTTATTTATTCGTTAATTTTAATTGTTATCAAACTGTTATTACGTTTAATGTACACACATTTAATGTACACACAAAATACAACTAACGAATTGATGTCATCTTTATCAAAAGAGAAATACGAGCTTACATACAGGAAGTTTATTATTTTTTTCTGCATTTATTATTAAAATCTAACAATCGTAGATAAAGTACGGTACGCAACTCGTGCGAAAACGGCATTTTGCATTGCTTGCGTGGTTTTACTACAACCAAACTCCACACTCCACACTCGCATGCAAAATGCTACTTTCCACACTCGACGCGTAATGTACTATTATATTGTAATGACTCATGACTCCCAATTTGACTCTCTCCAACGGAGACAGAATTTTTAAACTGTATTAGCGACTACAGACTGCATTTCAATTGAAAAAAAAAAAAAAAATTGTAATGACTGAAGATGACTTTGTGATAAAGTTAAAATGCCTCAGAATGTTTTTCTGATATTTTTTCTACACCTCTACAGCCATCAAATTACGTATCTTCATATAGTTATTAAGGGTGTATCATAGTAATGATACATAAAAATAGTAAATTTTTACAGTTTATATTACACAGTAAAACAGGTGTTACTTCTGTGGTGATTGAACCAGATGTGTTTAGACAGTGAATTCTAAAAGTCGACCACTTGACTAAGCTAATCCTCTTATTTTTGGTTACTGATCCTCTTTGCTAGAAATTAACCAAGATAATAAATAAATCACATATTGCAGAAAGGAGATCTGTCCAGTTTTCAATAAAATTGACTTTTTTGCATTTTTGTGGTCTAGAAGCTCACAGTGGTGTCTCTAGTGCAAAAACGATACTCGTCCAAGTACTCCTTCTATATTCATTTTTAATTTACATTCTTCATGTAACACAGAAAGGATAAATGTCCAGGACAGATGCCTGTTTTTACATAAACACATTTAAGTTCATGGAACGACGATGATCAACGTTTTTTACATTTTCTGTAAAATTTACTTTTGTGGACATATCTCTTCTTTCTGCAATATAAAATATTTTTAAAAAATTGAATTATAAATAAGTAAAAATGTAAAAAAAGAACTTAATTGTTATTTTTTATTATTATACATTTTTTTAAAAAAAGAAAGGATTTAAAATCTTAAGATATTTAGACTTGGAATTTATTTTATTGTAATTTTTATTTATACATTTAGTTACATTTTTCCTACTTTAGAAAAACCTTTTGGAAAAAAGTGCCGTATTTTTCAATTAAAATTAAATAATTTAATTTATTTAAATATAAATACAAGTTTATTTTTAAAATTGATTAAGAGAGTATGCTTTTACAAAATGAATTATTTTTATTATCATTTTTTTTTAGTTTTAAAGTGAAATTGAAGATTAAAATTAAGTGGGATTTTGGGTAATCAATGTTTTCAGACGAATACTTGTAACGTACTTCTACGTGGTATTTGAAGACATTTAATCAGACATCAACTGATATTTTTTCATCTAAATTACTTTATAGAGCTAATCAAAATATAAAGTGAAAAATAGATTCATTGATTCCCAAAATCATTCGATTTAAGATCTACTAAAGTTGGAGATAACTTAGAATTATTTAATCATAACAAAACTTAAAACTAGAAACACTTTAAATGGCTGATTAAGGCAGAAAGAGGTTTAAGAAAAAAACATCAAATTTTACTAAAAATATAAATTTTTAAGAAATAATTTATTAGAAATTCTCTACGCTCACCTCACTGTACGCTCACCTCACTGTACGCTCACCTCACCGGCACGCCATTTCTTATAAAAACAAATTTCCATTAAATGCACTAGATTATCATTTAATATTTGGCAGTCACAAGCGATTCTAAAACAAGTTTTTTTGGCAAATTCCTTCCAAAGCCATTTTTCTCAAAATATTATTTACACTAATAGTAATTTAATTAAAAAAAAACAAAAACTGATTTTAGCAATAGATTTAGATCAAGGAATGCTATAGAAATTTGATAAGATTTTGCTTGCAAAAATTGTATTTTAGAAGTTTTCCAAAGGGAAATTAAAATAATTTCATCAGGGCTTATAGATATTTCTTTTCTTTTTTTTTAGTCTCAAAAGTGATTTCTAAAAAATCAATTTTTTTAATCAATGTTTTATTAAAAGCTGAATTTTCCAATGGTAGAGAGGTTACACATTTTAGTCCATGCTGTGAGTACTTAGAAGTTAAAAAAATACTTTTTTTTAGTGTATTACATTTTTCTTAAAATCTGAATTATAATTAAAAAATATTTTTTTAGAGGACAATTTTGATTAATTTGCGGTCAAATATTAGCAGAGTAAGAAGTTTAAATTATTATTTAATATGCATTTTATTTAGCAGAATTATCTTTTAAAAACTCTGCTATTATAAAAAAAAAATGTAAATAATGTTTTTAAACATAAACACCTGACTTTGATGTAACGCTCAACTTTATGTTGTTTAACATTTGTGTTTATAACTTGTTTTTAGGTTCAAAGACCTTCTTCATTGTAATAAATTAATATTTCCTTATACATTTTTATATTGCGAGTAAGGTTTTAAAGCAAATCTTAAAATTACACACAAATAAAGATAAGAAATAGCAACACTCATTATTTTTTTTTCTTTTTCAAGTTAATTGGTCCTTTTAAAGAAAGAGTTCAGTTTCAATATTTATTTATATAATTTTTTTTTATTTAATACATATTACATTATTAAAAAGTTTTTTTTTTTTAATTAGTGGAAATTAATTCCTTTTTTTAATGGGAAGATCAAGCTTTATTTTTTTATTAATAAAAAAGCTTTTTTTTATAACAAAAGTTGGGTGGGACAGAAGATGTTGGGACACAAGTTGGAGGAAGGCGCTACTACGGGAGGCCCTGATGGCTGCCCGGGTCGGAAAAAAATGGCCGTACCGGGCCCCCAGTGTTAATATAACTGTAAGGTAAACCGCGACAAGAAGAGACTTTAGGAATTTTAACCCAGACGCACCTAAACGGGGGCGGCGCCTAAAATTTGAAACTTTGTTCGGTTTTTGAATTTTAGCGACACCCCCAATTGGGCGTCAGGGTCGAAATACCTACAGCGTCTTCTCCTCGGTTTACCTTATAACTGCCAGGTATGCCCTTATTTTTTTTTCGACCCAGGCAGCCACCAGGGCCTCACGTAGCGCCTTCCTTCAACTTGTGCCCCAACATCTTCTGCTCCACCAAAAGTTGTTAAGCTTCATACAAATGAAGCGCAAGATAAGATAAAATAGTGACGGTTTTGTTTTATTTAGTTGGTCCCGCCCTCGTTACGGTGTATGCTGCATCCTCGTGCTATTTAAACCCAAAGCATGAGTAGCACAGTGGTGGTGAGAAGAGCTACAGCCGCGGTCACTATGAGGGCGGGGAGGAGCCAGAGTCACGCCTGCCCCGGGGTCGGGCGTACTACCTGGGCCCCCCCTGAATGACCTGTATCAGCTGCATTGTGACCTGTTTCCTCGTCCGTCCGTCCTGGGAAACACAGACATCCGGACCCGGAGGAACTTCTCTTGAACACAATTCGTTCCTCTCTTTCTCTCTCTGTCATGCATCTGTCATAGTAATCCGAGTCTTTTAAATACCTGAAACAGAAACAGTACAGTAGAGCCTTGATAACAAGTATCTTAAGGTCATAGAGAATAGACTTAAAATAGAGTTGACATTTGGCACGATTTCTTGTCCCTTCATGAAAAGTTACATCAGCGCTATCTGTTGTTCGTTGCATCAACTAAAACAGGAGTGGGGGTGGATTTTAGCGCATTTAGTTCCTCTATGCCTCTACTAGGTGTCGCTAGTAGTCATCCCCTAAAATTCTCATTTTATAAATACTATGCTTAGTTATTACAAGTGTCACTTTATTTTGTTTTTTATCACATCTTCTTTTTTTTAACATTTTATTTAGTTAAAAAATGTGCATATAAAGTAATTTAAAGTAATAACTTTAAATAAACTAAGCATAGTATTTATGAAATGAGAAACATAAAGAACACACCTAATATACTTTCTTGTCACAACCTTTTTATTTTATCTCTTAACATCATATGTATTAGAACTTTATGTACGACAAATTATAAGGCTTCGAAAAAATGAATTTAAGGCTTTACACAACTCTTACACAACTACTTTTACACAACTCTTTAAGTACTGAAAAATTTAGTAAAGAAAAAACCGTCAACAATCCTTTAAAATTAATTATCTAAGACCAAAATAAACCGCTGTCATTCTTCTTTTGTCCCCCTTTTTCTTGATATTTTTTTTTTAGAGCAGCGCATTCTATGAGCCGTTGCACGAACTATTTTCCAAGTTTTGTGACGTCATGATGGGACACGGGATTTTTCAACGAATGCCACCCCCCTGCTCAAGGTGATACAGGAAACTGTCTTGTTATCGAGGTGCTCTTTTTGTTGAGGGTTGTGTTATCAAGGTTATTTTGGCTATCAGTCGTGTTATAGAGGTTAATAGGAAGGGTTTTCAAATATAGACTTGTTCAAGGTTCCTCATTCCTGTATAGAGTCTAGGCAATCCAATCCCCAGCCAATTTACCCCTATGGCAATCCCGGGATTGTAAAGTAACAATCCCGGGATTGTAAAGTAACAATCCCGGGATTGTAAAGTAACAATCCCGGGATTTCGGGATTTGAACATTTTTACATTTTAAGGTATTTTGGCTGGTATAAGTACTGTTTAATCAAGAGAATAATTGATTTTCTAAGTAGTAAACTAAATAAACAATCAAACAAATGAATTGAATAAACAATTATATTAATCAGGAAGACGAATGCACTTAGTAGCGTAGTAAGAGTATAGGAACAGATTTCTGAGATTTGTTGACTGCACGGTGTGGACTGTAGGAAGTATTAAGAGAGAGGAAAGTACTTATCCAGCTCCAGCTACACTTACATAACTTTTAAATCAAGAAATTGAAAAAAGTATGAAAACTATTGTAAAAACTGTTGGAAAAAGTATGAACCTGGAATACAGACAAAAACTGACCTTCTAAGTACCATAAGAAAAGAAATGGCTCAATTTTGTTAAGTTTTGTAAATTCAAATATGTAATTTTAAAACCTAAACAGCATATTTTTAAGAACATTTTAAGTATGCAGAGTTTTGTTTGTAGCTAAAACGTATTACGGGATGATTAGTTGTTTTAATTAGGTACATTTTTTGCTTCTTTAGTGTGATNCGTCAGCAATACTACAAAGTTAAAATACAATGAAGTCAAAATTATAGAGGTAGTTATGGACTTAAACTCTTGAGGATCTGAATTTTAGTTATTTACATTTGCTCACAAAACCCTTTTAATTACTTAAAATCTTACTAAATTATTAGTCACAGAAACATGATAGAGTTGCTCCCAGCACTTTGGAGTATATGATGTGGTTTTATACTCCTTGAGATGTAGATACCATAGGAGTAACATATACAGTAGAACCTCGCTAAGATGTGTCTCAAGGGGATTATAGAAACAGTCTTGTTATCGAGGTGCTCTTTTTGTTGAGGGTCGTGTTATCAAGGATATTTTGGCTATCAGTTGTGTTATCGAGGTTAATGGGTGGGGTTTAATTCCAGACTTGTTCAAGGTCGACCTATTCCTGTATAGAGGTTGACTTCTTAAAACGACTTGTTATAGAGGTTCTGAGTTATGTTGTGAATTGGGAAACAAATATGTGTTATTGAGGTTCTTGGATAATAATAGTCGTGTTATAGAGGTTAATTTAACATTATATGTTAGAGCAATCTCAAGGGGATTTGAAAATTGCACTTGTAATTAAGGTTGTCGTGTTATTGAGGGTTGTGTAAGCGAGGTTCTACTGTGTGTTGTGTAAGCTTGCCTGCTTTACAAAATAATACACTTATTTTGGGTGTTTTCTAAATCCACTATCATCCTGACACGTTACTCCAAACCCACGTTAAACCTCATTCTATAAAAAATGAATCGCTCCTCATCACCCTTCCCCTAGTCTGAGCCAAACATGAGTTAGTGCGTTGACACTACGGGAAATCGAGTCACACACAGATTGGTCAACCTCTGAGGGAAAAATAAAGCCACTACCACTACATTTACCTTCTTACAANATTCTATAAAAAATGAATCGCTCCTCATCACCCTTCCCCTAGTCTGAGCCAAACATGAGTTAGTGCGTTGACACTACGGGAAATCGAGTCACACACAGATTGGTCAACCTCTGAGGGAAAAATAAAGCCACTACCACTACATTTACCTTCTTACAAGGTTATCCAGAGGGCTAATCTTGAGCTCTCATTGGCTCCTCACCCCATTTACTAATTTTTCCCATGCTGTCAACAAACTAACTATTGTTTGGCACTAAGGTTACCATATCACCCGTTTTTTATTCGTTTTTTTCCCCCCGGTCGAAAACCCCCCAAATGGTGAAACCACCCGTTTTTACAAAGCACAGAGAATTTTATTAAGTAATTTACTAGTGTAACAAACGTATAACCCATATTACCTTATTAATTAAAATAAAAACACCTTATTTAAAATTTATTGAAAACAAAACCTCATATAATAAATTAAAAAAACAAATTTATAATAATAATCCTTGAGTCTATCCATTTTTTAACAAAAACAGTGTTTGAGTGTAACTAGTTCCTTTGATTCCCTCTATGCCTCTACTAGCGCTATATAAATATAATGGTAATGTAAATATAACAATAAACAATAATAGTAAATAAGAATAAAGGGGCCCATACACAGTCCAACTTGGTTGTACAACAAGTTGGACTGTGTATGGCCCCTTAAGACAATTTACCATTTCGTTTTATCTTTTAAAATACAGATTAAGGAAAATAATATGTTATTATAACCTATATATACCTGTTATATATACCTATATATTATATAGGTCAATGTACAATCTGTTTAAAAAAATAAAAATTTAAAAAATAAATATGTATAATTTTATTTAAAAAAATAAAAATAATAAATAAAAACGTCCTCTTTGGTTCCATTTACCCAAACAATTATTTAGTCTTGTTTATTTTAATATCATTAAAAGATTATTAGAATTTTAACTAAATGCAATTATGGCCTCACCTCGCAGTTCTTTTAAATAAAATTTTTTATTTCACTGCAAATCCTCACGCTTTTTTCCGACCATTTCGTCCAGTAAACCAATTAAAAGAAACTAGTATAAAAGAGAGTTAAACTTTTTGCAACGTTTACTTGTTTACTAGTAGAAAGCAGACATTTTATTTCGAATCGTTTCTCTTGGCAGGGTAATAGATGCCTTTCATTAGCTAGGTCAGTAATTTTTAAATGGGGTTCNAAAATATATGTATTATTTATTAATTATTTTAATATTGTGTAATGTTTGATAATGATAACTGAGATGGTGGATATTTTGTGATTACGATAGATAACTAATAATAAGGTTACCAGACAGGGGGCCAGCGGTTCTCCATGAGATAGTCCTGGTTATCAGGATGCAGAGCTCTGAGGAGTTTGGGAGACATCTTGCACAGCTTGTTGTAGTTGGTACACAGATGATTCATACACCAGTCAGCTAGCTGGTCTGCATTATGTAGCTGATAACATATAACACATTTTAAATATAGTCTAAATAATTAACAAATAATACAGTAGTCGCTGCTTAATGTGATCACTTTGGGACCAAGGCCTAGTGATCACATTAACCGACTGATAATAATAAGCAAAATCTCATTGGTTAAGCTTTCATTATGTTTTTATTGGATCAAAATATAAATATAAATAGATAAGACTGGAAAATTCCGATATTCCCGCTGATAGCCATAGCCTCTGAAGCGGATGGGGGGAAAAAAAATAAAAATAGGAAAAAACAGTTTATTACGTACACATAAAACACATGCGAAAGTTTCCAATTTAATTGTGGCTTTCCGCTGGCTCATCTTGGTTGAAAACAATCGTAAGATTTTGAGATGTCTATCTTCTCCTACGAGCTGAGATCACGACGTTTTGAACCACTCATTCTTTGTTTAACACACAAAACTAATCGACTTCGAACTTTTATAAATGTAATGTTAATTTGACTAAAGAGTTCTCAGAAACGATTGAAAGACAAAAACATAACTGATCTCTGTATAAGTGAAATGTCGCAGAAATAGCGGGAGAATCGGATGTTTAGATGTACTATGTCTATGTAGTAATTATAGATAGAGGAAGAGAAAGGTGGCGTGAGGTATACTTTCTGAGAATCCTGGGTGTTTAGACGAAACGCTTCTCTGTTTGCCGCAGCTGTAGTCGTTTCCCCGAAAATTATATAAAAAAATTCAACGATTTCGACTTGACTTTGATCACAATAAACGAAATACTGATAACAATAAACGGATATTTTTTAATGCATTGGTATTGGTGGTGGGCCTGTTCCAAGCCATTTTGATCACACAAGGCGGTTGATAACACTAACCGTGATCACATTAAGCGGTGACTACTGTATATTATTTTATATAAAAAAAAAATAAACATACATTTTCAGTTATAAAAGTTGGTTTGAAAGAAATCAAATTTTTGAAATAGTTTTTATAGCTATTAAGTTAATATACTTTCCCCTCTTATATTTAGGGTCCAGCTAAGTGGTTAGTGAACTCACACCTCACCAGATACCATGTTCGAATACCAAGATATCTAGTGACAGCTCGTAGCCTAGAGAAATGACTCACACTCATCATCTCATCCGTTGAATTAAGTTTGGCATCCATGTTCAGAAAAATCATACCCCAACGTCAAACCGATAAATTAAAAACGGTTTGTTGGTAAGAAAAAAAGCATTCCAAGGATTTTAATTAACTTTTTTTTTTTATTTTGTAGTCCGTTTAAATAAGAATTAAATTAGAAGTATTTCCGTGAGAAATCTAGTTTCCAAGAGATCAATCAAAGTAAATCTGGTTTAGCTTAAAATCAAAAACCAAATGTATAAGTAAACCAACAGTGACAGTTATTGACTGACTGGACTGACTGACTGGACTGACTGACTGGACTGACTGACTGGACTGACTGACTGGACTGACTGACTGGACTGACTGACTGGACTGACTGACTGGACTGACTGACTGGACTGACTGACTGGACTGACTGACTGGACTGACTGACTGGACTGACTGACTGGACTGACTGACTGGACTGACTGACTGGACTGACTGACTGGACTGACTGACTGGACTGACTGACTGGACTGACTGACTGGACTGACTGACTGGACTGACTGACTGGACTGACTGACTGGACTGACTGACTGGACTGACTGACTGGACTGACTGACTGGACTGACTGACTGGACTGACTGACTGGACTGACTGACTGGACTGACTGACTGGACTGACTGACTGGACTGACTGACTGGACTGACTGACTGGACTGACTGACTGGACTGACTGACTGGACTGACTGACTGGACTGACTGACTGGACTGACTGACTGGACTGACTGACTGGACTGACTGACTGGACTGACTGACTGGACTGACTGACTGGACTGACTGACTGGACTGACTGACTGGACTGACTGACTGGACTGACTGACTGGACTGACTGACTGGACTGACTGACTGGACTGACTGACTGGACTGACTGACTGGACTGACTGACTGGACTGACTGACTGGACTGACTGACTGGACTGACTGACTGGACTGACTGACTGGACTGACTGACTGGACTGACTGACTGGACTGACTGACTGGACTGACTGACTGGACTGACTGACTGGACTGACTGACTGGACTGACTGACTGGACTGACTGACTGGACTGACTGACTGGACTGACTGACTGGACTGACTGACTGGACTGACTGACTGGACTGACTGACTGGACTGACTGACTGGACTGACTGACTGGACTGACTGACTGGACTGACTGACTGGACTGACTGACTGGACTGACTGACTGGACTGACTGACTGGACTGACTGACTGGACTGACTGACTGGACTGACTGACTGGACTGACTGACTGGACTGACTGACTGGACTGACTGACTGGACTGACTGACTGGACTGACTGACTGGACTGACTGACTGGACTGACTGACTGGACTGACTGACTGGACTGACTGACTGGACTGACTGACTGGACTGACTGACTGGACTGACTGACTGGACTGACTGACTGGACTGACTGACTGGACTGACTGACTGGACTGACTGACTGGACTGACTGACTGGACTGACTGACTGGACTGACTGACTGGACTGACTGACTGGACTGACTGACTGGACTGACTGACTGGACTGACTGACTGGACTGACTGACTGGACTGACTGACTGGACTGACTGACTGGACTGACTGACTGGACTGACTGACTGGACTGACTGACTGGACTGACTGACTGGACTGACTGACTGGACTGACTGACTGGACTGACTGACTGGACTGACTGACTGGACTGACTGACTGGACTGACTGACTGGACTGACTGACTGGACTGACTGACTGGACTGACTGACTGGACTGACTGACTGGACTGACTGACTGGACTGACTGACTGGACTGACTGACTGGACTGACTGACTGGACTGACTGACTGGACTGACTGACTGGACTGACTGACTGGACTGACTGACTGGACTGACTGACTGGACTGACTGACTGGACTGACTGACTGGACTGACTGACTGGACTGACTGACTGGACTGACTGACTGGACTGACTGACTGGACTGACTGACTGGACTGACTGACTGGACTGACTGACTGGACTGACTGACTGGACTGACTGACTGGACTGACTGACTGGACTGACTGACTGGACTGACTGACTGGACTGACTGACTGGACTGACTGACTGGACTGACTGACTGGACTGACTGACTGGACTGACTGACTGGACTGACTGACTGGACTGACTGACTGGACTGACTGACTGGACTGACTGANTCTTAAAGACACAACAAGCCCGTGGGTAATCCAGGGCTGTAATTTAATGAATTTTCTTTTTGGTGGATCTAAAGTTTTAACTACTGTGCTTTCAGAGATCAACTCTTCCATTTTATTTATATAACCATAGGCCGCTTTATTTGCATCAGATTCATTGGTAACAGTTTCCCATTTTTGTTGTTCTAACAAAAATTTCAACTTTTCATTGTCTATCTGTTTATAAGTAACAGGTTCTCTGTTTAATATCTCTTTATAATTGATATGAACATTTCTTTTTGTTTTTAAGCTAAATATTATAGAATAATGGTCCGTAATGTAAGTTTTTAATACTAATGCTTTTATTTGGTTTACCAATGTATCTGATGAAAATAAATGGTCTATGGTGGTACTGCTTTGAGCACTAACTCTGGTGTAATCTTTTATATGAGAAACAAGTTTATTTTCTGACATAATGTCTAAATAAGATTCAACGTCATTAGTTAAATCGTTGTTACAGTTAATATCTAAATTTATATCGCCTGTGATTATTTTTTGAAATTTCTTTTCTTTTTTAATTAAGTTATTAAATTCATTTACGAAAGTAGTAGTGTTTCCACTTGGTGATCTATATAAGGTAAATATTTGTAGATTTTTTTTCATAATTTTTAATTCAATGCAGTTACAATTTTCTAATGGATGTTCAGTAATAATTACGTCATTGACTAATTCAAGTTTGGCATCCATGTTCAGAAAAATCATACCCCAACGTGAAACCGATAAATTAAAAACGGTTTGTTGGTAAGAAAAAAAGGATTCCAAGGATTTTAATTAACTTTTTTTTTTATTATTTTGTAGTCCGTTTAAATAAGAATTAAATTAGAAGTATTTCCGTGAGAAATCTAGTTTCCAAGAGATCAATCAAAGTAAATCTGGTTTAGCTTAAAATCAAAAACCAAATGTATAAGTAAACCAACAGTGACAGTTATTGACTGACTGGACTGACTGACTGGACTGACTGACTGGACTGACTGACTGGACTGACTGACTGGACTGACTGACTGGACTGACTGACTGACTGACTGGACTGACTGACTGACTGATCACTGATTCTCCTACTTCCCACTGACAGAGATTTGAAATTTGGTACATAGATAGAGTGTACCATAAATAGAAAGGTAAATAGGTAGGTCGCCTTATTGAATTATAGCAGCCATCTTGTATTTAATAACACTTTATTATCTCAGCTTCCAGTGGACTTAGAGATCTGAAATTTGGTACATAGACTTATAGTAGCTAATGAAGAAAATGGAAAGTACTTTTACTTCAACATATAGCCACCATCTTGGATTTAATCACACACAATTATCTTAGCTTCCAGTGGACCTAAAGATTTGAAATTTAGTACGTAGACTTAAGTAGCTAATGAAGAAAATTGTATTGGTAGTATAAAATGGAATAATTGAATATATTATATATTACAGTTAAACAAAATGCATTATTTAAATAATAATTGCAAAGTCGATAAATATAAAAATTAATGGTTAAATTAATTTTTAATGAAAAACATATTATATGATAAACATTAAAAAAAAAACAGCTGGACATATATTTAATTTAGATAAAATGTTTAAAAATAAGCATAAAAAAATAAATACTTACTTGTAATAAAGACCTAAAGGTACCTTTTGTGAGCCATCTTGCTAAAGATAGATATAAAAATTTCCACAACAAACTTGAACCCCACAACAACCCTCTTGTTCACGCCCTTTCCTCACCTCATATACCTTCATACCCACCCAGAAGACTGAAAAGAACATGGCCAAGAGATCTTCTAAGAATCAACTGAAGACAATTATAATGTACACTATCTAAACAATGTATATGCAAATACATATATGCATAATAATGTTACGGAGTGCCACCACTGGGTGAACACCCGATCATGTTAAATCAAAATGCTAAAAATTGTAACCCTTAACAACACTTATTAAAACAAAAAAACAAAAAAATTGTAGTTGAAGTGAACAATAAACTAATAAAAAAAACAAAAAAAAACTTGTAATAAAATACGAAATTATGTAACACTAAACATATATTAAGTATATTGTTTTAATTATTTGTCAGACATAGCGCCAACGCAAAGCATGCCAATCCAGCTGGTTAGTTATATGATTTAAATTCATTATCACTGTATATGAGAAAATGTCCATTTTGTAAGACTAATTTTTTTCTTGGTTTTTTCTTTTTTTTTCTCCTAAATATTTAGTTTATTTAAAATAAAATTGTATATGTACACACACATTTAACTTTATTTCAACTTCCCACTTATCTAATAATACATTTGTCTAATAATACATTTGAAAAGTAATACTGTAGAACCCCACAAATCCTAACTCCACAAATCCGAAAACCCTGATATTCCGAACAACTTTTGGGTCGAAAAAAAAAAAAAGTAGGGGTTAGTATACGCTGTAATTTAAAAATTGTGTATTTCTGTGACATCTTAATTCGAATAATGATTGTTAATGATTTTAATAACATACATATTTCATAGAAGTGTTTCCTGTAGTTCCTGTAGTGGTGAAAAAAATGTTTAATTTATTCAACGATTAAAATTTATTTAAAAAAAACTCTTCTAACAAAAATTAAAAGATGTGAACTGTTCAGAAGATGTTTTAAAAACTTACTGCACTATTGTGAGCAGATAATGGTTTTAAAAGAGGATATAGATATAATTTTTCAGAGAACTGTTGTTTTAGTTGAGACATTACACACGGTTTGGTGAAATTTCCCGGGATTGCGTTTAGCCGCATCTACATGATTCTTAAAAACATTAAAACCAAAACCCTCTCCTATTCTCAGTCGTATTTAATGCATTTCTAGAAATACTCTACCTTTATACTTGCCGCCTTACATTTCTTTGGAACCGAATATCGAAAAAGGTTTGTTAACGTTCTAATTTAATCATAATTATTCTATATCTCTTTCTTTTAACAGAAATACTAGGTATTTCTCATGCCGGAACGTAAGAATATACCTATAAACTATACCGGCAACAATTTAATTTTTTTAATAGACGATAAAACCAGATATCCCGATAATCCGAACAATTCAGAAATCCAAACCGACCCTGGTCCCAATTAGTTCAGATTTCTGGGGTTCTACTGTTCTACTGTAATACGTTTCTGTTTAGTTGTGAGTTTAGTTATTGGCCTCGTTACCTTGCCAGGTTCGAGTAGTTTAAGGCAGAGCTCGACAGTCTTGTCAGCTGCCTCGGTAGTAGAAGACATGTGCTGTAGTTCTTCCACTACTCTCTTCTCTATGAGATTAATGAGTCTGGGTAGGCAGAGTCTGTTTGCAAGTTCTAACAGATCAACACAGCGAGATGGCTGAACTGGACCCACTTCATCACTGTACAAGTATCCCAGTAACAAACGAAGCGTTTCACTTTTCACTCCCGGGAATACAATCTGAAAATATAAATTAGCTTAACAATAGATTAAAACTTTAACTGAAATGTTTGTAACTAGTTTCTTAAGATGAGCGGTGAAGTCTCTTAATTATAAATACAGTAGAATCCTGGTATTTTGTATCCCTTTATATCATACTAGCCATTAGGCCCGCGGTAACGAATAATAAATATGGTTGAGAAAAAGAGCTGAGAGATAATTAGTTATAATTAAAATAGATATTTAAAGAGATATTTACTGTTTAAATAGTAAGTTTTATGCAGTTATAATTAAAATTAAAACATTTAAATTGGAAGTTTTGTGCTCCGATATTCGTTATATAGGTATGGCGCAATTGGTTAAGTATCTGGCTTTCACCCAGGAGCCCCGGGTTCGATCCCAGCTTATGGCGCATCAATTTTTAACGTTATAAATCATTTAGAGGTGAGTTGTCGTCGTCGGGACACTACTCGATTATATAAAAGATTATAAATCATTTAGAGGTGAGTTGTCGTCGTCGGGACACTACTCGATTATATAAAAGATATCCCGATAAATCGTATATTATTGCCGGTCCCTTGAAAAAAATCTCGACAATTAGTATAAAACCAATGCATTTCGGTCCCCTCAGTATTACGTATTTTTTTTACCTTTCGAGGTGAACACAAAAATCTTATAACTCGTATAATTCTGAGAATAATCCCAATAAAACGTATGAATGGAGGGGGACATTTCCAAGATTCTGCTTTTTCACTACTTATACCTGTTGTTTTACTCTACTTAGAAAAAAAAATAATAACAGTTCAGACTTCACTACAATTAGAGGAAGCGTTAATTAAATGGTTTTTATTAATTCCAAATTGCAAAGGAACCTATTGGAGAGAACATTTTTCGGGGGAAAAATTAGATTAAAAAAATAAATAAACAAAATCCTGGACAGCCTAGATGAAGGAATATCTCTTATAATTCTTTTATTTGTGTTAATTTTCTCCCTTCTAGAGGTAAAATCTTGTACGTACCACGGGAGCAAAAAGTCATACTACCCTCGCTATAATTAACTCCCTCGGTTTCGCCTCGGGATTTAGACTGTATGGTTCCCTCGGCTGCGCCTGAGGAACCAACCAAAACAAAACGCTCAGGGAGTAATGACTTTGTTTCCTCCCTTGGTGCGTAAATAACTATGTAATTATATCTGATCTGAGTCTTGACATAACACTTAAAAGCAACTGGGCACCTAATAAGAATTCTTATAGTACTCTATCCACTAAGCAAGTTGATAGACCTACAAAAAGTTAGCACCTTCTTTAGAGCAAGCCTCTTAGTTGACTCAGATAGATTAGTTAATCGGCACTTCTTTAGATGGTTACTCCCCTTTTGGGGAGTAACCATCTGAATAAGCCTCCCCCATAACCTTCTTTAGTTGGTTACTCCCCTGTGTTTACATTACTTGGTTACTCCCTTTTTTTAAATTTATTGGTTACTCCCCTAATTGATTACTATGAATTGATAACATTCCAAAAATGATTATTTTTTCCACCCAATAAACGTTTTTGGGAATGTAGAAAAGCGTTAGGGCTTTTGTTAGGGTGAGAATAGGGAGAAAGACAAGATGTATAAAGATAAAATTTGAGATGTAATAAGGGGAGTAACCATCTAAAGAAGGTGTACGGAGTGATCTTCTTTAGACAGTTACTCCCCTAATAAAACGGAAGGGATTAACCATCTAAAGAAGGTGTACGGAGTGATCTTCTTTAGACTGTTACTCCCCTTATAAAAACATATGTGTGATACTCCTTTGTCCCAATTTATATTGGACTAAACAGCTCTTTTTTTATTAATAGTTATTTAGACAAATTCATTTATATTTTAAAAATACAATCTAAATAATTGCCGAGTTTCTTTTACAACATCGTTTCAAATAAATTTTAGGCCATTTTGACAGTGGGAGTAACCAACAATTCTGTCAACAAATTTTTTTTAGTTGACAGAAAAAATATTAGATTTGGTTAAAACGAAATTAAAATAAGTTAAGTTTTAGAGGAATAGAAAGGTCTACATTTCCGAAGTGAAATTCTGTTTAATGGACAATTAGATGAGGGAGTTTTTCCAATGGATGCAAGGTAAGGTACTTAAAATGTGAATTGTAATTTTTGTGAAAGTTTGTTTTAGGTATTTTATTTCTTAAAATTTGAACATATTAAAATGAATGAAAATAACCTAGTATTGCTCACTCATATCTTCCGGTAAATTCCTTTGACTAAATAACTATTAAGAAAAAGGAATGTTTACTCTAATGTACATTGGGACAAAGGAGTATCAAACTTTTAAATATAAAATGTGATATTCCTTTGTCCCAATGTACATTGTACTGTACTTTTATAGTGCCTTTTTCCCTAATCTTTCATTTTCTTTTAACAATAAAAAAAAAAAAAATATATTAGGGGACTAACAAACTAAAGAATCCTTGGTTACTCCCCATTTTTGTAAATAAACATAGGGGAGTAACCATCTAAAGAAGTACCAGTTAATCTACGTTTAGAAAGTATGATTTGACTAATGACTACGTTACCACTTTGGCTGAGCCCTCTCTGAAGTCTCCTGAGAACATGGCTCTCATCATATCACAGCGAGCCATGAGTATGGGTCTGTGTGCCGGGAGGTAGCCGTCGTCTAGTTGGAACAGCACATCCCCAAACAGACCCTGTCCTAAGCACACGTCTCTCAGTCTACTCCGCACTGCCTGCAATACACATCATCATAAACAGTTAGCAAGTAATCATGTATTTTACTACGTTTTTATTAGCTGGCTTTCTTGTTTGTTTGTTTGACCAGTACAAATCTTGCAATGGATTTCTAACTAACTTCCCGAGTAGCTAGACATGTGAAACTTTTAGAATAGCTCAGAACACGATGACAGTGCATTATTTTAATACCTTTAGCCACCTTTCAGCAAAATTTAATTCGTTTTCAGCAAATTGTGCTGTATGGAAAGTTAATTCGGAAGTTATATTATCTGTTTCGGCATGTCCCATATTTACAATCTTCATTTTGACAGGTTTTAAATGTATGATTTATGACAGAAAATTTAAAGACAGTATATAAAAAGTTCTTTTCATCTTGCAATGTTTTTTTATCCTGAAAATCTTTATCTTTCTGTAATAGTCGAGGAGATGGCGTGCAAAAAGTTTCTGACTAACATCAAGCTAGAATTTTGTGTATAAGATAATCTTTTGGTGCCATTTAAGAATATGTGGTCGGCTAAGTCCGTCTGTGGGAAATAGCTTGGCAATAGGCATTTGCAGAAAACAACAAACCGGTGGAGAGCGGCCTTGTCCTTCCCATTTTGACCGACAATGTAATTTTCATGATAATTAAAAAATAAAAAATAAAATATAGTATAATATAATAAATAAAAGTAAATATAATAAATAAAAAATAAAGTAAAAAATGAGTTCAAAGACCAAAAAAAGTCAAATCGATGTTAATTTGTCACTTGATAAATTAGTCATTAAAATATTACTTCAAATCCAAGTGACAAATTAACATCAACATGATTTTTAGTCTACTAACTAATTTTTTACTTAGGATCATGAAAAACACATTGTGGGACAACAACATTGGTGGGACATTAAGGTTGCTGTCCATTGGTTTGTTAAAGTTTTTACAAAATCAGTGTTAGGTTTTGGGAAAATTGGGGCAGGGAGCCAAAGAGAAGTCAGATTTTGAATTCTATAAGGTTGGCCCAACTGTAAAAATCAAAAAGTCATTTGTTGAGGGGGATGGCTCTTAAAATAACTGCCNCTAAACAGCTCTTTTTTATTAATAGTTATTTAGACAAATTCATTTATATTTTAAAAATACAATCTAAATAATTGCCGAGTTTCTTTTACAACATCGTTTCAAATAAATTTTAGGCCATTTTGACAGTGGGAGTAACCAACAATTCTGTCAACAATTTTTTTTTAGTTGACAGAAAAAATATTAGATAAGTTAAAAAAATTAAAATAAGTTAAGTTTTAGAGGAATAGAAAGGTCTACATTTCCGAAGAGAAATTCTGTTTTATGGACAATTAGATGAGGGAGTTTTTCCAATGGATGCAAGGTAAGGTACTTAAAATGTGAATTGTAATTTTTGTGAGTTTGTTTTAGGTATTTTATTTTTAAAAATTTGAACATATTAAAATGAATGAAAATAACCTAGTATCACTCACTCTTATCTTCCGGTAAATTCCTTTGACTAAATAACTATTAAGAAAAAGGAATGTTTACTCTAATGTACATTGGGACAAAGGAGTATCAAACTTTTAAATATAAAATGTGATATTCCTTTGTCCCAATGTACATTGTACTGTACTTTTATAGTGCCTTTTTCCCTAATCTTTCATTTTCTTTTAACAATAAAAAAAAAAAAAATATATTAGGGGACTAACAAACTAAAGAATCCTTGGTTACTCCCCATTTTTGTAAATAAACATAGGGGAGTAACCATCTAAAGAAGTACCAGTTAATCTACGTTTAGAAAGTATGATTTGACTAATGACTACGTTACCACTTTGGCTGAGCCCTCTCTGAAGTCTCCTGAGAACATGGCTCTCATCATATCACAGCGAGCCATGAGTATGGGTCTGTGTGCCGGGAGGTAGCCGTCGTCTAGTTGGAACAGCACATCCCCAAACAGACCCTGTCCTAAGCACACGTCTCTCAGTCTACTCCGCACTGCCTGCAATACACATCATCATAAACAGTTAGCAAGTAATCATGTATTTTACTACGTTTTTATTAGCTGGCTTTCTTGTTTGTTTGTTTGACCAGTACAAATCTTGCAATGGATTTCTAACTAACTTCCCGAGTAGCTAGACATGTGAAACTTTTAGAATAGCTCAGAACACGATGACAGTGCATTATTTTAATACCTTTAGCCACCTTTCAGCAAAATTTAATTCGTTTTCAGCAAATTGTGCTGTATGGAAAGTTAATTCGGAAGTTATATTATCTGTTTCGGCATGTCCCATATTTACAATCTTCATTTTGACAGGTTTTAAATGTATGATTTATGACAGAAAATTTAAAGACAGTATATAAAAAGTTCTTTTCATCTTGCAATGTTTTTTTATCCTGAAAATCTTTATCTTTCTGTAATAGTCGAGGAGATGGCGTGCAAAAAGTTTCTGACTAACATCAAGCTAGAATTTTGTGTATAAGATAATCTTTTGGTGCCATTTAAGAATATGTGGTCGGCTAAGTCCGTCTGTGGGAAATAGCTTGGCAATAGGCATTTGCAGAAAACAACAAACCGGTGGAGAGCGGCCTTGTCCTTCCCATTTTGACCGACAATGTAATTTTCATGATAATTAAAAAATAAAAAATAAAATATAGTATAATATAATAAATAAAAGTAAATATAATAAATAAAAAATAAAGTAAAAAATGAGTTCAAAGACCAAAAAAAGTCAAATCGATGTTAATTTGTCACTTGATAAATTAGTCATTAAAATATTACTTCAAATCCAAGTGACAAATTAACATCAACATGATTTTTAGTCTACTAACTAATTTTTTACTTAGGATCATGAAAAACACATTGTGGGACAACAACATTGGTGGGACATTAAGGTTGCTGTCCATTGGTTTGTTAAAGTTTTTACAAAATCAGTGTTAGGTTTTGGGAAAATTGGGGCAGGGAGCCAAAGAGAAGTCAGATTTTGAATTCTATAAGGTTGGCCCAACTGTAAAAATCAAAAAGTCATTTGTTGAGGGGGATGGCTCTTAAAATAACTGCCTAGTGGCATTATTTTTTTTCCTCACATATGTAAGCCTAAGCCGACATGAGTGTCAATATTCGACACACATTCCCCACAAACTGTAATCAATATTGTCAATATTCTTTGAGCCTGTAAAATAATGTTCCATTTCGTTTGTCTTGGTTGTTACCATTTTGTGGGTATCATAAAATAAAATTTGTTTATTATTATTCAGAATGCAAGTTATTAATATATCCATAAGGGTTTTTTTTATAAATTAATATTATTAATTTATAATTAATTAAAAGTATATTGTTAACAATGAAAATAACCAAACTCACAGCTTTATAACGTTGTTTTAGTTCAGGATTTAAAAATATTTCATGAGATTGTATATTAGATACAAATACTAGCAGTTCAGGAAGATCAATGTATTCAGCTGCTTGCCTTATTTCCTGCAAAACAAAATATAATAAATTAAAAAATAATATTAACATTTAATTTATTACTTTATTGCACTTATTATTGCACATTGTAAGGAATTATAATTTTAATGCAATTGAGTCAAATTGTAAGTTTTAGGTTTCTGTACGAGATAGGAAGAGAAACCTTATATAACGACTCCATCGGTCCGTCGTTATATAACGACTCCATCTGTCCGTCCCAGATAGATGGACACCTAGGAGCATCTCGGCATTTGCGACAACTGTACACTCTTTGGAGTTTTCACACTTAATATTTTCAATATGGCAGGCCCACCACGTCATTTTATACATCAATTTAAAGGTCTTAACCCTCGGGAACGCACGGTCCTGTGAGGCCTAAATTTGAGATATAACTGTGAAATTGAGATAGATGTGGGCGCGATGGGAAGATATGGATTTTTATAGCTACATCTTGCTTTTATCAGGAGAATCAGTAACTTTTTGACATCGTACCTGATTATACTTCAATTATATTGATCAATTCTAGATTATATTCTTCAATTATTAGATTATGCCCATATTGTCCTGACAGGGGACCCACGCCACTTTCACTTAAATTTTAGTATTATGCTAATTTTAGTGAAATTTATACATATAATACAAAATAAATTAATATGGTACCTGAATTTAAAAATAAAATAATAAAAATATACAGAAAAAATTAAAAATTTGAAAATTATAATTGA
>KZ652457.1:149357-172508 GCA_001010745.2 Gerris buenoi | reverse complement strand
ATAAATTATATTAATATAATTAATTCCGTGATGATTTGGATATTAATTATGATTTTTTTTTGCTCTTCAATTATTTTATTTTTATATTTGAAGTGAATTAATAATAATTGTTCTAATTTATTAATAAATAAATAAAATAACATGTTCTGGTCGTAAATGGTCAAAGAGCTTAACTGCTGACCCGGAAAATATACAAATAAATAAATAATAAAATAAATAAAACATAATTGAAACCTGAATTAGATTCTCTTTCTAATTACAGAATATTTTAAGAATATTAATTATGAATGCTTCCAAATTAAGAAAAAATAAAATAATAATAATAACCTATAAAAACAAATGTATAAAATAATAATAATCATAATATCCCTAAAATTTTATTGAATGTTGTTAATAATGGTTCAGAGTCTATGTGCCAAGTTTCAGCTCCATTTCGACTATTCGACGACAGCCAACCACACAAAAACAAAAACAAAAAACGAAACTAATAAATGATTTAAAGAAAAAAGAAATTTATTTTTTTTAAGTAAAGACTTATAAATCTTTAGAAAATATCAACTAAAGATTTATAAATCTTTAGAAAATATCAACAAAAGATTTATAAATCTTTTGAAAATATCAACAAAAGATTCACAAATTTTTTGAAAATATCAACAAAAGATTTACAAATCTTTAGAAAATATCAACTCAAGATTTATAAATCTAGTTAATATTTGCCATAGATCTTTAGTTTTTTTTTGGGATCAGCACCTTAAAATATAGAGCTAAAAATCGAGATACGATTTATTCTGAATATTTACACCGATTTCAGTGAAATCAATTCAGAAGTTAAAACCTTTTTTTTAGACTCAACTTCAAAATCCTTTAAAAACGTATCTTTAAATACGCCATTTTATACTCTGTTTATTAGAATGTAATAATCTAAAAACAGGTCTTTTCAATAAATAAAATAAAAATAAATATAATTAATAAAATAACAATAAAAGATAACNATTTATTTATTAATCTGTTCAACTTGTATATTTTACTTTTTCATATATTTTAAATTTGTTATATCTTAAAAATATTTAAAAAATAACAAACTCTATCAACTAACAGCAATTTAGCATTTTAAAATATACAAAAAAAAATTAAATAATTTCCTCTTTCTTCTGAGAATATTTTGCACATTTTCAAATCTTCGTACCCATGAAGCCTTAAGGATTAATATTTGAATAATAACAGGGGTTTTATTAAATTATATTTACAAATTAACATAGTAATATTTTATAAATTTTCTATTTATTTTGATAATTGTTAGTTTTTATTTATTTATTTATTTTACGATTGGGTGAAAGCCACGAAATGACAGTTTGAAGTAGGGTCTTAAAAAAAGTGGGAGAAGTCCTTCAGTGTAATTTTAATTTATTTTCCAAATTTCCTAGTCATTTACAAATATAATTGTTAAATTATTATTTATCTATCATCTTAATTTAATTATTTAACTTGAGTTTGTTCAATGTTTTTTTATAAGGCTCCATGGGTAAGAAGTTTAAAATATAGAGGATATTTTCTAATAATTTTAATATGCAAGTGCTTTTAATATAAAATTATTAAGTAGAATGCAATTATTTTTGTTATACGCAAGTATTTATGAAATGCTAAATATCTACTAATTAATACAAGGTTTTACGAAATATAAGACCATAAAATGTATAATCTTACTAGAAATCCTTAATTTCTATTCTATTTCCTCTAGTTAAAAAGCTTTGTTTTCTTTGCTATGGTGTAGCTTAACTTATTGGTTATCGTGAATTCAGCGTCTTTCGACGAAAAATAATACTTCTGTATTTAAGAAAGCAGCTTTCGGCTTTTATAAGACCATCATCAGTGACTATTCAGAAAGAACTTGAGGTACATTACAAAGAAATATAACAGGTGTGGTTTTGGAGTCCCCCATTTCTGAAAATGAGACTTCACCGCCAAACTAGAATGCAAAATGTAGAATGCAAAACTAGAATAAAAATTGGCTTTTATGAAACAATTTGGAAAGAGTTCAAACACACATTATTGTGGAAGTCTTTATTCTGTAGTATTCTTACTCTATTCCATGTTGTGGTAGTCCCCATTCTGCAGTATTCTTATCCTATAGACTGTGGTAGCGCCCATTCTGAAATATTATTACTCTCTTTAAATATAATAGTCGACTTTTTAAATATAATAGTCTCCACTTTCCAATTTTTGGTCTCAATAATCCATTATTTGAAGTTAGTAAACTCTAACAATTTATTATCAAAATGGCAGAGCCATTTTATCAATTATATACATTTAGGTTTGATTTTTCTAAACGTGTACAGTAAATAGTGTACCTAATTTCAGCAAAATCAGTTCAATAGATTAGGCTCCACATCCTCTGCACGCATATTTTTTTAAAAAAACTCTTTGTACTCAGGAGACCTAAAAAAAAAAGTTTAAATCCATCAAAAGCACTAAAATAAATGTTTGCATTTTGCTTTATCGCAATATATCTTCCAACAAATATAAGACTTTATTTCTTTCTAACTCTAGATCCTTTATGAACCTCAGAATATTAGAAGAAAAAATTTGATGCTGTTCTACTTTGGCATTATCAAGATAAATCTTGAGAAAAATCTATCCATCTCTTAGAGTCCTGGAAAATTGTTTTTCAATGTATGCTAACAAATTACTTACTTGTAACAAAATTAATGTATATCACCTTACATTTTTTGTTTAAATTCAAATTAGTTTATTAAAATTAATAAAGAAAAATGGAGAAAGAAATATAAAAAAAAAAACACTCCTCTGCAGGGCATTGAACATGGACTCTTGAGTTTACAAGCCAGTGCTGATCAGCTGAAGGAGTATTTAGACTGAAAAGAATGATTTTCATCTCTTTAAATAGATTACTTGCAAAAGCATTATGATCTTCACCCTTTATGATTTTTATCTCTCTGAATAGGTATCAAAACCTAATAACGAGCAAAATTATTTCTCTTAATGATTTCCATCTCTCAAAATAGATGTACAAACCAAAATATAAATGAAATTATTTCTATCTATGTTTCATACTTCATGATTTTTATTTCTCAGAATAGATATCAAAACCTAATAACACGCAAAATTATCTCTCTTAATGATTTCCATCTCTCTAAATACAGGGTGGGCCAAAAAAAACCGCACTTTTTTGAACACTTATAGCTCAGCTTCTGTAGTAGATAGAGATATGGGGTTAGCAGGGTCTGAAAACTACATTCTTCTACTTTAAATTTCATATCTATAAATTTAAAAACGATTGGGTGAAAGCCACGAAATGACAGTTTGAAGTAGGGTCTTAAAAAAAGTGGGAGAAGTCCTTCAGTGTTATAACAAACATTAAAGATGCTTTAAGCACAATATTGCCTGAAATTAAAGATCAAATGCTAAATTACACTTTTATGCAAGATGTTACCTTGCCCCATCGATCCTTTTACCAGACAAGATCACTACCCGGACGACTTTTTTTTAAGACCCTATTTCAAACTGTCATTGCATGGCTTCCACCCAATCGTTTTTAAAGTAGTAGATATGAAATTTAAAGTAGAAGAATGTAGTTTTCAGACCCCGAAAACCTCATATCTCTATCTACTACAGAAGCCGAGCTGTAAGTGTTCAAAAAAGTGCGTTTTTTTTTGGCCCACCCTGTAGATATGCAAACCAAAATATAAATGAAATTATTTCTATCCATGTTCAACACTTCATGATTGTATCTCTCTGAATAGATATACAAACCTAATAATGAGCAAAATTATACTTATCTTGTTCACCCTTAAGGATTTTCATCTCTCTAAATAGAAAAAACCTAATTATCATACTCTGCAATTATTTCATAAATTTTCATCTCTCTAATGAGCAAAAACCTAATTTTCATCCTCTGAATAGATATAAGAACCTAATTACAAACGAAATTATTTTTTATCTGTTTTTCTCTCTTAATGATTATTATCTCTCTGTATAGATAAACAGATCAAATTAACCCTTCTACTTAAATAAAAATATTAACTCTCTAGGTAAAACAGGCCATTTTCATACCTTTTTTTTCTATAATATACTAAACATCCTTACTATTTTATTGCTTCAGAACTAATAAATAATTGCAATGGTGCTGGAACAAAATCTTGTTTTAAATATAAATAATTCAGTTCTGGAACAAATTATTATTTTAAGAAGAATAATGTACAATAGAGAGAGAAAAGTTAACAGAACTATCCTTAAATTAAAAATCTTTATTGAGAATAATGATTTTTTTTTTTTTTTAATTCTTCTTGTTCTTCTTTCTAATCCTTATTTAACAAACAAAAACCTGTTATATATTAATTAATGTATTTGATATTTTTTAAAATTCTGCCTTTAAAAATTATGAAAACGGCAAATAAATGCAAGTTCAATGTCTCACAATGACATAGAAATCATTTAAATTTTTTTTTTTTTTTTCAATGCAGCTTAAAATGGGATCTATACTANGGAGCAACTCAAAACAAACTGATTACAAACTCAAATCACCAACCAGTTGACTATGAGTTTCAACCTATGTAATTGAATGGGACACCGCACACGGAGCAACTCATTACAAACTGGGTTTGCTTTCTGTCAACTCAAAAATGACTGGAGTTTCCAGTTGAGTTTGTTTTGAGTTGCTCCGTGTGCGGGGCCTTACACTTGCAAGCTTTGTGAAAGTGCTCATGCAGTTATTTATTTATTTGTTTTTTTTTCAGGGTGTTGGACTGCTTGGTCATATACACCCAGTTCTTGTTTTAAGCAGTAATTTAAACAAAGTGAATTATTACTAACGAGAGGTAGAAAGGTAACGATGATGTTATCTGAGGAAGGTGGTAGGTTATGGCAGGTCGGCTGTTGAGATAGAGGGTATGGTTCTACTCCGACCAGAGCTGAGAAGTGTCCTCTAGTGTATCCGAGAACCAGTGGGGATGTTGAACAGAAACTTGGTTCCCAAAGCAATATATTTATTTCATTATTAATTCTTTTTTTTCTTGTTTTAATGTATTTTTTTTTTTAATTCTTTTTTTTTAAATTTCTCTTAGAAAAAAGAAATAGTAAATATCACAGATGTAGGTGTTTTTAATATTATTATTTTTTTCTCTGTTCTCTGATTCTTCTTTGTTTTTCAATTCTAATATAATTTTAATAATTTGTTTCAATGTTGATGAATGATGAGCAGAGAGTTTCAGCGATGCAGTGCTTGAGTTATCGCCAGATTTTTTAGCCGACCTGATGAATTTTAGCAGTAAGTGGTAAGCGATCGCTAGGCTTTGGCCGACTTAGTGATAAGTTTGGCTGTGTTTCATTCGTCATCCGATTCCCCCTCGCTGGAGAAATCCTGGGACGGCATGCTCATCCTATTTGCGGCTGATTTCATTCTCCTGAAGATGCAAAAGAATAAATATAAATTAATAAATATATATACAGTAGAGCCTCGATAAGAAGTGTCTCAAGGGGATAAGGGAAACAGTCTTGTTATTGAGGTGCTCTTTTTGTTGAGGGTCGTGTTATCAAGGTTATTTTGGCTATCAGTCGTGTATAGAGTCGCGTTATAGAGGTTGACTTCTCAAAACGTCTTGTTATAGAGGTTCTGAGTTTCGTTGTGAATTGGAAAACAATCCGTGTTATTGAGGTTGTTTGGATGATAATAGTAACGTTGTAGAGGTTAATTTAACATTATGTGTTATGGCAACCTCAAGGGGATTTGAAAATTGCACTTGTAATTGAGGTTGTCGTGTTATTGAGGGTCGTGTAAGCGAGGTTCTACTGTATATAAATAAAATAAAATAAATTCTCTGTCAATTAGTGCGACATATAGCTTCCTCGTGTCCTATCACCACAAAGAACGGAGGAGCTTAAGAAGTCAAAAACAACGACAAACCATTATTTCAAGACACACTAAATTCTTATGAACATTAAAATTAAAATTAATTAGGGCAAAAATAATTGAGAGCACTTTCTAATAAAATTTATCAATTTATAAAGGAGAAAATCGTCTACAATCAACAAGTGTTTTTCGAAGATTAGAACTCACATAATTTATGGGTCCTTATATTTATATTTAAAATAAACAGGAATTGGATATTTATATTTAAATAAGGAATTGGAGATACATATCCATGGTAATGTAGTATCAAAGAAAACTCTAACTTTCAAAAAATTTGATTTCCTCCAGTATACTCAACTATTATCTTTAATTATTTTCTGGATACGCCAAATTTGAAGATACTTAAGACTCAGTAACCATCAATAAATATTTCATTTAAATTTATGCATATATTAAAGGACGTACGCTATACTCCGGTAGTGATTGAGCCATTCCTCCAGCATTTGAGCAACAAGAAGTGGTCTTTCGTTGCACTTTTGCTGGGCCACGAGAAGCCCACCCTCAGTCACATTGACATCGAGCCACTGCCTTAACAGTCTCTCTCCGTTTGACATCTCAGCCTTGGTTAAAAAGTGAATCGGCAGCAGTTTTCTATCTGAATCCACCTGTTCAACAATAAAAACTCAAGATATTAAGAAAAATAATATGAATTAGATAAATAAAATAAAAATAATTATTTTAGTTCTAATACAGATGCTAATAATCCTCAAGTTTACAATGTACTCTTCAATCAATAATTTGATTTGAATTAATATCATACCGTAGTATCTACAATTCTAAAGATTACATTAGGAATAAAATTATCTTGATAAAGGATTTATTATTAAGGATTTTCACCTAAGGAACTTAACCCTTGATGGTCATACGGAAAGTTACAAATATCGCTAAATGCAAAAAAAAAAAAATAATAAAATAAACTTTTTAATAGGCGCCATCTTGATACTCGTTCTATTGGTTAAATTGTCAATGGGAATGTGTGTGGTGAAAGCACATATTTGGCCAATTTATTTTATTTGTGTACTGTTTATCAGAACACCATATCAGTCAATTTGCATATGAATTATGGCAGTAATTAGTCTTCTCATTCTAAGAATTGATCCTAATATAGTCTGTCCCAAACAAGAATTAAGTGCATTGACAGCGGGGGAAATCGAGTGACACACAGATTGGCCAACCTCTGAGGGAAAAAGTAGTCCATACATTCACTTACACATATGGTTATTCAGAGGACAAATCTTGAGCTCTCATTGACTCCCCACCCCATTTATTAGTTTTTCCCGTTCTTTCAACGCACTAACTCTCGTTTAGGACAGACTGTAGTTGCTAATGTTTGAACTTTGCTTTATAGAAGTTCACCAAAGATTCTATAAATTAATTAAGGGGAAATTTTATCTTGAAATAACTTTTAGGCCCTCCGCACACAGAGAAACTCAAAACAAACTGATTACAAACTCAAATCACCAACCAGTTGACTATGAGTTTCAATCTGTGTAATTGAATGAGACACCGCACATGGAGCAACTCATTACACACTGGGTTNCGATTCCCGGGGTTATTTTGTGCAAAGGAATTTCCACCCCCCGAGAAGGGTGGCAACCCCTGCACGCCTCCCCTTAACCCCCCCGCTTCGGAGTGGCAGACAAGCATTTTTTTGATCGTCTGCACCAAAGGTTTATTTTGTAATAAAAATTATCCATGTACCTTATGAGAACATTTTTCATGTAGCCAGCTCTCGGTCTATGAAATCTTTGGCTTTATATTTATATTGGATAACCAAACACTCATACTTAAAATACACTCTAAAACACACTTCATACTTTTATTAAAATACCTACCTAAAAATGGAATTTTTTCTTCATTTATCAAAACTATTAAAGCGGACTTAAACTTTTAGGTCAATAAATAGACAAAATAATTCTAATACTCTAAACTAGGCAGCGGTCGCTTTTAGGGGGTTGACAAGCGGTGGGGGTGGAAATTCCTTTGCATGGATGTGTTTTTGAATTAGTAGTGTGAAAGAGAACAGGGTTTACTTTATGACACTTTTATTAATTAATTAATAATCATTTTTCAGAATGATCAAAATTCACAAGATAAATAAAGGAATTGACAACAGACTCAAACTTCAGTCTATTGATGCTATCAATGTCAAAGTACAACTCTGATTCACTAGACTGGACTGACTGAAATAATTTAGACGTTTTACCCAAGTGATACTTACTTATCCTAAATTACCACTTGACCAACTTACTCAAACTTAAAATGAATGTCCTTACCTACTACAGTATTTGAAATGAATAATTTATTTAAAAAATAAGTCCTTATTTTGTAAAAAAAAGCCCTTACCTTCGAACCCAGCATATCCAATATCCTCTCCTCTGAAACTCTTAACAACTTTAACACCGTAAACTATGATCGGGCGTCTGAGAACATGCGCCAGTGCAAATATATGGAGCTGCTGCAGACTGGCACCGGGTTGGGATGCTTGCGCTACGAGGGCAGCCCAATCTTGAGCCCACTGACTGTCTGACAGAGAGAAGTCTAGCTGTTTTGCTTGCAATGCTTCAAACTCAACCCAACGTGGATAAAGTCTGCAAAAACAAGAATATGTTGTGATTAAACAAATACATGTGTGAATATTAGGCACTTCTTTAGATTGTTACTCCCCTCATAAAGGAAACAGATGGAAGTAACAATCTGAAGAAGGTGTGTGGGATGTTCTTCTTTAGATTGTTACTCCCCTTCTAAAAACAGAAGTGTTATTTTCCTTTGTCCCAAAGTACATTGGACTAAACATTAATTTGTCTTAATAATTGTTTGGTCAATGCAATTTATAAATAAAAACATATAGGGGAGTAACAGTCTAAAGAAGTACCAAGTATTATATGCTTTTATTCTAAAATACTCTTATTCTAAAATAAATGTTCTTCTTTAGATTGTTACTCCCCTTATCAAAACAGAAGTGTTATTTTCCTTTGTCCCAAAGTATATTGGACTAAACATTACTTTGTCTTAATAATTGTTTGGTAAATGTAATTTACATTCTAAAAACACATAGGAGAGTAACAATCTAAAGAAGTACCAAGTATTGTATACTCTTATTCTAAAATACTCATATTTTTAAATACTCTTATTCTTTAATACTCTTTTTTAAACATACACATGAGCAGCATGGTGCATGGTATCAGCTAGTGCCCTCCTTAGCAAACAATCCCGGTCGAATACACCCCACATAGCTTGCATTAGACTATCTAGAAGACAGTCTCCTTGACTTCGATTCCACAGTGCATACAGCCTTGAGCCTAAGTGCACTGTTACCTGAAAGATAAAAAAGTGAACACAATTATTAAAAATATTTCATTATTTTTATCTTACTTGTGTTTTAGATTTGGTAGAAATTAATTTATCGTGAAATTTAATTGACTTAAAAAATATATCAGACATAAATAGGCGATCAACAGGTTGATTCACCCAAGATGGGCAACGATATACAGTCGACCCTCGATAACTCGAACCTCAATAACTCGATTTTTTTTTAATCCCCTTCATTTCCCTATAGTGTTTGCCTGTATTATTACCTCTATAAGTCGAATACTTCAAAATCAAAACCTCGATTAGACAAATTTATTTTGTTTTTGGAGCCATGGGCAACCTCTATAAGTCGAAGTTTTGATTCCATCCTCTCTATAACTCGAAGTTTACAGGTGCTACATGATCAGTTGACTGACAATTGGCAATACCATGCATTAGTAGAGTAGTAGAGTTCTCACATGTCATAGTCATACAGTAAAGTCGCATATTATTGCTTCCCCTTCTTTTGAGAATTCGGCATACCGCCAAATACTTTATCAACGATCCTAAAACTTCTGCATAAGTAATGATGATGCAGCAAGTGGATTAGCAAAATATGTATATAGTTTTTGTTTAATACCCTGTATTTCTTGGTACTGGTTTATTACTTGAGTAGGAACCTCTATAACTCGAAGTTGGTTATTTTAGACCTCAATATCTCGAACCTCGATTAGTCGAAAAACTCAACAACTCGAATTTTTTCTATTTACTCCTGAAGTTCGAGTTATCGAGAGTCGACAGTATTATGATTTCATAAAGCGACTAATAATAAATAATCAAGAAGTAATGGACATATCTATACAAAAATTCCCGCATTAGGTTACAAACAATAAAATTCTTCATCTTTGGTGGCAACACTGGATTAAAAATTAAACATTTTAATAAATTAAACTATTCAAATCTGGAATGAATTTTTAAGGCAGATAAGAAGGAGATCCTCCTGATATCCACATTATTTATCAATTTAAATTTGCAAGTCCCATGAAAACGGGATCATAAGGTGAAACCTAAAGCTTAGAGAGCAACAAAAACAAAACACTGTTGCNTCATCGATGAAAATGAATTTATTTAAGGAAGAAAAATGAATTATCTTTTGTTTTTGTTACATTTATTAAACAAAATTTAAATTCAAACCTTTGGCTTTATATTTATATTGGATAACCAAACCCTAATTATCATACTTTTAATAAAATACCTACCTAAAAATTGAATTGTTTCTTCATTTTTCGAGCACATTTTTTAAAAAAAAAAATCGCTCTTCCTTTCGAGCACCATGGGTGCTTGGTCCCCAGTTCTAAGTGGATATTTTTGTTCCGAGGTAACATCTTTATTTTTATTAAATGCAAAAACTATTAAAGTGGACTTAAACTTTTAAAACGGTCCTCGGTTCTCATATTAAATCATCACAAAATAATTCTAAAACTCTGTGTTGAAGTGAAAAGTCACTTTGATGTTTTGACTTAAATACTTAAACCTGCAAGGTACAAAGTTATTCTTATAAATTGTGTTCAATAAATTGCCCACTCTTGTTTCGAGTGTTAAACCTTATTAATCCATTGTGTAGTTTATTCTCAACTCTCTAAACTAGGCAGTGGCCGCTTTTAGGGGGTTGACGAGCGAAGCGAGTGGGGGGCAGAGCCCCCTAGTTCTTATAATTAAACTTATGAATTATATACAGTGTGTTATTGTTTACTGTAGAATTATAATAAGCTTTTTGCTAACACACTTTACATGGGAGTGTTTTATGAATTAGTAGTGTTGAATGAGAACATGGTTTACTCTACTTTATGACACTTTTATTAATTAATTAATAATTATTTTTCAGAATGATCACAATTCACGAGATAAATAAAGGAATTGACAACAGACTCTAACTTCAATGTACTGATGCTATCAAAGTCAAAGTACAACTCTGACTCACTAGATTGGACTGACAGAAAGAATGCAGACGTAGAAATATAGACACTTTACCAAAGCGACACTTACTTCTCCTAAACAAGTTGACTGACTTACTCACTCTTAAAAAGAATATCCCTACTTACAACAGTATTTGCACCAGCGATAATAGAATCCTTAAACGGAGAGATTTCCAACTACCCTCTTTATCTACCTGTGTTAGACTACTACCGCTGGTTGAGCTTTTACCGATCAAAAGATTTTGAGCTTCTTAATTCAAAGAAATAAATTAATTTGTCAGTTTGCTAGATTCGAACCCGAGATCTCTTGCACTCGAAGCAATTGGGCATCTCTTACAGCCTCCAAGGCGCGTTTTTTATTCTTTTCTTTATTTATAAAATAGTACAAATGTCTGACAAGTATTTGTTTATATCTTAGAATTCAAGGAATGCCAAAAGATCGTAAGTAGTTTACACTTTTAACCGCCAAACAGCACGATCAGCGCTAGTGGTCTTACACCTCTAAAATATTGGAGTTGGATACCCCTCATTTGCACTAAATAATTTATTTAGAAAAAATGTCCTTTTTTTTATAAAAAAAACCCTTACCTTCGAACCCAGCATATCCAATATCCTCTCCTCTGAAACTCTTAACAACTTTGACACCGTAAACTATGATCGGACGTCTGAGAACATGCGCCAGAGCAAATATATGGAGCTGCTGCAGACTGGCACCGGGTTGGGATGCTTGCGCTACGAGGGCAGCCCAATCTTGAGCCCACTGACTGTCTGACAGAGAGAAGTCTAGCTGTTTTGCTTGCAATGCTTCAAACTCAACCCAACGTGGATAAAGTCTGCAAAAACAAGAATATGTTGTGATTAAACAAATACATGTGTGAATATCAGGCACTTCTTTAGATTGTTACTCCCCTCATAAAGGAAACAGATGGAAGTAACAATCTGAAGGTGTGTGGGATGTTCTTCTTTAGATTGTTACTCCCCTTCTAAAAACAGAAGTATTATTTTCCATTGTCCCAAAGTACATTGGACAAAACATTAATTTGTCTTAATAATTGTTTGGTTAATGCAATTTATAAATAAAAACACATAGGGGAGTAACAGTCTAAAGAAGTACCAAGTATTATATGCTCTTATTCTAAAATACTCTTATTCTTGAATACTCTCATTTAACATACACATGAGCAGCATGGTGCATGGTATCAGCTAGCGCTCTCCTTAGCAAGCAATCTCGGTCGAATACACCCCACATAGCTTGCATTAGACTATCTAGAAGACAGTCTCCTTGACTTCGATTCCACAGTGCATACAGCCTTGAGCCTAAGTGCACTGTTACCTGAAAGATAAAAAAGTTAAAACAATTATTAAAAATATTTATATGCTTTTTATCTAACTTACTTGTATTTTAGATTGGTAGAAATTAATATATCGTGAAATTTAATTGACTTAAAAAATATATCAGACATAAATAGGCAATCAACAGGTTGATTCACCCAAGATGGGCAATGATATATTATGATTTCATAAAGCAATACTAATAATCAAGAAGTAATGAACGTAGCTATACAAAAATTCCCGCATTGTGTTACAAACAATAAAATTCTTCATCTTTGGTGGCAACACTGGATTAAAATTACAGTAGAACCTCGGTAAGAAGTGTCTCAAGGGGATTAGGGAAACAGTCTTGTTTTGAGGTGCCCTTTTTGTTGAGGGTCGTGTTATCAAGGTTATTTTGGCTATCAGTCGGAGTCGTGTTATTGAGGTTAATGAGCGGGGTTTTTAAGTCTAGACTTAAGGTCGACCCATTCCTGTATAGAGTCGCATTATAGAGGTTGACTTCTCAAAACGACTTGTTATAGAGGTTCTGAGTTACGCAGTGAATAAGAACAAATCCGTGTTATTGAGGTTGTTAGGATAATAATAGTTGCCTTATAGAGGTTAATTTAACATTATGTGTCATGGCAATCGCAAGAGGATTTGGAAATTGCACTTGTAATTGAGGTTGTCGTGTTATTGAGGGTCGTGTAAGCGAGGTTCTACTGTATATATTTTAATTAGTTAAATCATTTAAATCTTGAATGAATTTATGCAAAAAAAAGACAGAAGGCAGATAAAAAGGTGGTCCTCCTTGATATCCATATTATTTCTCAATTTAAATTTGCAAGTCCCATGAAAACAGGATCATAAGGTGAAACCTAAAGCTTAGAGAGCAACAAAAACAAAACACTGTTGCTCCAAGGCAACAAGACTGATGTTTATTATGCGGGATAATCACTCCCAAACCACTGCTTGCAGCTAAAAACTAAGAAGAGATCTACAAAATAATTAATGTGAAATACCTTATACAGTGTGTTATTGTTTACTGTAGAATTATAATAAGCTTTTTGCTAACACACTTTACATGGGAGTGTTTTATGAATTAGTAGTGTTGAATGAGAACATGGTTTACTCTACTTTATGACACTTTTATTAATTAATTAATAATTATTTTTCAGAATGATCACAATTCACGAGATAAATAAAGGAATTGACAACAGACTCTAACTTCAATGTACTGATGCTATCAAAGTCAAAGTACAACTCTGACTCACTAGATTGGACTGACAGAAAGAATGCAGACGTAGAAATATAGACACTTTACCAAAGCGACACTTACTTCTCCTAAACAAGTTGACTGACTTACTCACTCTTAAAAAGAATATCCCTACTTACAACAGTATTTGCACCAGCGATAATAGAATCCTTAAACGGAGAGATTTCCAACTACCCTCTTTATCTACCTGTGTTAGACTACTACCGCTGGTTGAGCTTTTACCGATCAAAAGATTTTGAGCTTCTTAATTCAAAGAAATAAATTAATTTGTCAGTTTGCTAGATTCGAACCCGAGATCTCTTGCACTCGAAGCAATTGGGCATCTCTTACAGCCTCCAAGGCGCGTTTTTTATTCTTTTCTTTATTTATAAAATAGTACAAATGTCTGACAAGTATTTGTTTATATCTTAGAATTCAAGGAATGCCAAAAGATCGTAAGTAGTTTACACTTTTAACCGCCAAACAGCACGATCAGCGCTAGTGGTCTTACACCTCTAAAATATTGGAGTTGGATACCCCTCATTTGCACTAAATAATTTATTTAGAAAAAATGTCCTTTTTTTTATAAAAAAAACCCTTACCTTCGAACCCAGCATATCCAATATCCTCTCCTCTGAAACTCTTAACAACTTTGACACCGTAAACTATGATCGGACGTCTGAGAACATGCGCCAGAGCAAATATATGGAGCTGCTGCAGACTGGCACCGGGTTGGGATGCTTGCGCTACGAGGGCAGCCCAATCTTGAGCCCACTGACTGTCTGACAGAGAGAAGTCTAGCTGTTTTGCTTGCAATGCTTCAAACTCAACCCAACGTGGATAAAGTCTGCAAAAACAAGAATATGTTGTGATTAAACAAATACATGTGTGAATATCAGGCACTTCTTTAGATTGTTACTCCCCTCATAAAGGAAACAGATGGAAGTAACAATCTGAAGGTGTGTGGGATGTTCTTCTTTAGATTGTTACTCCCCTTCTAAAAACAGAAGTATTATTTTCCATTGTCCCAAAGTACATTGGACAAAACATTAATTTGTCTTAATAATTGTTTGGTTAATGCAATTTATAAATAAAAACACATAGGGGAGTAACAGTCTAAAGAAGTACCAAGTATTATATGCTTTTATTCTAAAATACTCTTATTCTAAAATAAATGTTCTTCTTTAGATTGTTACTCCCCTTATCAAAACAGAAGTGTTATTTTCCTTTGTCCCAAAGTATATTGGACTAAACATTACTTTGTCTTAATAATTGTTTGGTAAATGTAATTTACATTCTAAAAACACATAGGAGAGTAACAATCTAAAGAAGTACCAAGTATTGTATACTCTTATTCTAAAATACTCATATTTTTAAATACTCTTATTCTTTAATACTCTTTTTTAAACATACACATGAGCAGCATGGTGCATGGTATCAGCTAGTGCCCTCCTTAGCAAACAATCCCGGTCGAATACACCCCACATAGCTTGCATTAGACTATCTAGAAGACAGTCTCCTTGACTTCGATTCCACAGTGCATACAGCCTTGAGCCTAAGTGCACTGTTACCTGAAAGATAAAAAAGTTAAAACAATTATTAAAAATATTTATATGCTTTTTATCTAACTTACTTGTATTTTAGATTGGTAGAAATTAATATATCGTGAAATTTAATTGACTTAAAAAATATATCAGACATAAATAGGCAATCAACAGGTTGATTCACCCAAGATGGGCAATGATATATTATGATTTCATAAAGCAATACTAATAATCAAGAAGTAATGAACGTAGCTATACAAAAATTCCCGCATTGTGTTACAAACAATAAAATTCTTCATCTTTGGTGGCAACACTGGATTAAAAATTAAACATTTTAATAAATTAAACTATTCAAATCTGGAATGAATTTTTAAGGCAGATAAGAAGGAGATCCTCCTGATATCCACATTATTTATCAATTTAAATTTGCAAGTCCCATGAAAACGGGATCATAAGGTGAAACCTAAAGCTTAGAGAGCAACAAAAACAAAACACTGTTGCACCAAGGCAACAAGACTGATGTTTATTATGCGGGATAATCACTCCCAAACCACTGCTTGCAGCTAAAAACTAAGAAGAGATCTACAAAATAATTAAAGTGAAATACCTCAACATTCCAGTTAATTACAGGTGGCTCTCCCTCAAGCACAGCCTGAGCGTCTTTGTCCAATAATTCAGTAAACACCTGCTCTTGTATGTAGACTGGTAGTTCATCTATATCTAAACAAAGACCAAGAACATAAAAGATTAATAATACTTTAAGTTGATATAATTAATTTAGATTAATAATAATTAATACTTTAGAATAAATTTGTTTAATATAAAACAGGTTGTTTGACAAATTTTATGGTAATAAGATTAAAAGAAAGCTAATAAAAAATATAATTTTTATAAGTGAAGACAATCAGAGATTCTTGTTCAAGGGTATAAATGGTCCCTAAACACTCTCTTTAATAAATGTTTAACTTCCTAAATTTTTTAATAATTAAGAATAACCTTCCAAATGTTAGCTAACCCAGCTAGTGAACATATCAGAAGGGATATTCTTTTAGATATTAACCCTGTTATGTCAATCAAGATTGAGATACATAACATAGTCCAGAAGGTAGCATTCAAAAAAATGTCTGACTAACACCAAGCTAGAATTTTGTGTAAAAGTTAATCTTTTAGTGCCTTTTAAGAATATCATGTCGGCTAAGTTCATCTGCGGGAAATAGCTTGGCAATAGGCATTCGAAAAAAACAAACTGGTGGAGAGTGGCCATGTCCGACCAATTATGTGATTTTCATCATCCTGAGTACAAAATTAGTAGACCGAAAATCAAGTCGATGTTAGTTTATCCCTTGAAAGGTTAGTTATTGGAATATTACTACAAATTAAAGATGTTCTTCTATCAAGGGAGAAACCAACTTGTACACAAAATTCTAGCTTGACATTAGTCAGACACTTTTTTGCATTCTATCTCCTGGACTATCAAGGCTTTGTAAAAATCCATAGCTATGAATACTGAATTCTAAAGCGTCGTCCAGACTGCCGAACCGAGCAGAGTAAATGAGCCGAGCATTAGTGTCTGCGCATGCCCAGTGTGAGATTGCGCAGGCGCACTTTAGACTGGCGCAGACACCAATGCTCGGCTCGTTTGCTCTGTTCGGTTCGGCAGTCAGGACACGGCTTTAACAGAGATTTTAGCAGTGGACTTGTATAAGAGATTTGCTTTGTTTAAATAATTATGTAACAATAAAACAGACTTTTTTTTTCTTTATTACCAATTTAAAGTTGAAACTATACTTCATGGTTGATTCTGAAATTTCTTTCATCCTATTTAATCAAAATTAAAAAAGAAATAGATTGACTAAGTTACTAAACTTTTGGAACAAACTGTTAAAGATTCCACCCCTAAAGTCTGACTGGTACAGAACATCCTAATACTTCAATGAATTCGGAAAAAAAAAAAAAAAAAATTGGACGGGTAGGAAAGTTAGAGGAGCCAACAAGAATTTGATAATTTGGAGAATGGTTGTTTGTCAACAAAAAATCCTCATAATGATTTTCACTTTGAAGATAAAATTTTCACCTCAGTTTATTCTTTTCTAAATACTGGTGCGTAATGATAAATGAAATGAAATGTTTACCATATGGTAGGTAAAATGTGTTGAACTCGGTAAGGTAAGGGCAGTTGAGCGAATGTGACAGTTTGCCGTTGGTAAGCAGCGTTGCAGCGTGACGCCTAATAGATTGAGCTAATTCAGGAGCAACATAGGATGGAACTCGTTTCAACCCAGAACCACTTGATTCTAGTGATGCCACCAGCGTAGCTAATATATCCTCTCTCTTGAACCTAAAACATCAATAACAAAAAATTAATAGTGTAAAAATTAGTGTGTGTGGGGATTTTTTAAAATAAAAATTTGTAGAACCAACGTAGTATTAGAGGGTGAAGGCTAGGCCTAGCATACAGACCACATTTCTGGCCCCTTCTTCAAACCTCCAAAAAACACTTCTGTCATCCACCTCTTCATTTGTCAAAAGAGAGGCAATTTTTATGACCAAAAAGTATTTATACATATTCAGATTTAGCAACTCAACAACGAAAGATTGTTACATTCGATAATCTCTGGGCATAAAGCCCAAATCCGCATCCAAAGTTTTTTTTCAGGAGGAAGAAAAAACTGATAACTACCAAGATAATTTAAAACCCTTTGCAAAATCTAAATTATTTTATTCTCAAGAACCCATTTAATTATTTGTTCAATGAGGAATTTGTTTGTCTAAATTATTACCCTTTTGTAGAAAATAATCATAAAATCAGTGTTAATTAGAACATTAAAATATCAAAAAATGAGGGTTAGGGCCTTTCGCCCAGAGACCATCAAAAAGATTTTTAACTGTGTATTCAAGAGCATCTAACATTAGGCCAATGCCCAATATGTCATCTAGTGACAATCTACTAAAGTGGTTCTTATTAAACATTAGCAATTATGTTGTTTTTTGTGGACAATAATCAGATCTATTTTTGTTTTAGAGTTTTATTCCCAAATAATGTTAATAATCCTTGTGAAGCTAGGAATCATAATAGAAATCATCTAAGAGATAAACTTTTGACACAGAATTTTCTCTTAAGTAAACTTTGACTAATATTTTACAATAAAAACTAAGTTATGTCAAAAAATGGAATCTGACATCTGCCTGATGATAATATGCATCTTCTACAGATGCATATTATGCATATTATCAGCAGATGAATCCGGGTTTATATGGGTAGAGTAAACAGGAGAGTAGAGCAGCGAGTAGAATAACTACCCGTAGAAACCCAAAAAAACACTCCATAGAGTAGAGTGGTGAGTAGAGTAGCTAGTAGCCGGTAGAGTAGAGTACTATACCGCATGCAGTAAAGTGTACTCTACTCTACTTCCCCCTCCACAGCTCCCACTCTACTAGCTTTCCCACTCTACCCGTGTAAACGTCTTCAAGCAAGTAGCAAGTAGAGTTCAGAGCTGTAAACAAACAGCTTTCACTCAGCGTTATACTTGCTACTATCTTATGTGTATAACTCCAAAATCAAAATTGGTACAGTGGGAAGTAGAGTGCACTCTTCTCGCTACTCTACTCTCCTGTTTACTCTACCCGTGTAAACCCGGCTTAATGATAGGTACATATCAAGGAGAGAGACAACTTATAAAAAGAAATAATTGGTTACCTGATGGCAAGATGTACAAGAGTGTAGCCAACATCAAAAGCTGATGGCCTGTTAAGAATGGTGACATCAGCCTGAGTTAGTTGCCTAGTAGCTACTCCGCCTGATGCTAGAAAAGCTTGGACAGGAGGCAGATCCCCTTGGACCACAGCTAGACAGGCATTCAGCCATAACCTCTGCCTTTCCTCCTCTCTCACTTTCCTTGCCCTGCCACATTACAATCAGAAAAATATTAATAAGTCTATTTAAATAAAAATAAAACCAAAATTTACTCTAGTAAGTCTTGTGCTCATTACTTTCATCCAAGTATCTATTTGGACGGAGTAAATGTGCCAGCTGTTTGAAAAGGAAAAAGGAAGTTCTTCTCATCTACTAAGCTGTTGGCCAGGATTGGCGAACCTCAAAAGGCAAACCTTTAAAATTAATAAAACTTGTGATGTGGTGCATAATAAACTCGCATAGAATTTTGGGGCTCATTTATTTTTAATATGGCTACCAGAAAACATTTTTCGGGGAGAAATGTTAATACAGTAGAACCTAGCTTACACAACCCTCAATAACACGAAAACCTCAATTACAAGTGCAATTTTGAAATCCCCTTGAGATTGCCAAAACACATAATGTCAAATTAAACTCTATAATGCAACTATTATTATCCAAACAACCTCAATAACACAGATTTTTTTACAATTCAGAAAGTAACTCAGATAACAAGTCGTTTTTAGAAATCAACCTCGACAACTAACGGGACAACCTCGAACAATTTCACTGGTTATAAAAGGATTTTGTGATTCCACTAACCTCAATAATACGACTGATAGCCAAAATAACCTTGATTAGATTACCCTCAACAAAAAGAGCACCTTGATAACAAGACTGTTTCCCTAATTCCTTTGGGACACTTTTTATTGAGGTTCTACTATGTAATAAATCATATAAAAATATAGGGGATATTGTATGTAAATAATAGAAATTGGGGACAGATTAGTCAAAAGAGATAGATTCACGCAATCCTCAATTTCTATTTAATTCACAGTCAATATCCATATAGTTTTTAAAAGAATAAATAATTAAATATTAATAATACCTTTTTAAGGAGCTAGAGTTATTTTCTTCATAGTTGTTGGTTCTAGGTGGGTTGATGTCTCTCTCCGGAGATGCTAATTTAGCAGAAATATTTGAGTGTGTAGGAGAAAGGTGGTTAGATATGACTGTGCCACACATTATACACTTCTTCGCTTTAGGCCAATTTTCATAGGTGCAGGCAGTACAGGACCACTTGTAAGATTTAGCGGGAGGTGGGCTACTCACATTCTCAGACGAGTCGGAAATCTTCAAAGGTTTCAACTGTTCGTGTAGATTGGAGGCAATTATCGGAGGTCTCGTAGTCCTGCATTGGACACACTCGCGACACCTCGACTGATTGATAAAAGTGCAGACTTCGCAAGCCCACTTACTCGAACAACCGTCCACTTTCTTATTGAGTCCAGACGAAGCACCGATCGAAGAGTTATCCGAACTCAATTTGTAAATGTCTTCACTCATGTGAGTGCGCGGTGCCCGACACATGGTGCACTTTATGGCATTTGGGAAATTCTCGTACGTACAATAATCACATGACCATTTCGGCGGGTCGTAACTCATTTCTGGAAATTACCTCCCGCGAAATAACGAACATTCAGCACGTTAAATTCACCATACGTACTACTCAACGCCTTACTTCCTTTTCTTCCTTAACTTTCACTGATATCAAACCAAAAATAGTTTCTTTTCTAAATCACTTAATCAGATAAACAAAAAATTACAATAAAAAAAATTTAACTTGAATTTGAACCTGGTTTCAAGAAAATTTCAACAAAATGAACATAATTTTTATTTCAATTCCCTACAGTAAACAAACACTGTTTTGATCACATTGACACTTGAAAAAAAAACAACAACTCAATACATATATCTTGAAATGATTTATTTTTTGTTGTTATGCAAATTAATAAAAGAAAAAAAGTTTATTCTTATTTTTAATCAAATCATAATATTGTAGATCCACAAATTATGTTTCTTATTCATGAAACAAAGATCTTGATTTTATTTCTCATTATTTCTTTATGTTTTCAAATTCAGCTACATATTTAATCTGAAAAAAGACAAAAAAAAAAAAAAAAAAAAAAAAAAAAAACAGTTTGGTATTAAAAATTACTTTTCCTTTAAAAGAATTTGGTGAAAAAAATATGGAGGTTGTTATAATAAGAAAATTAAAAAGAAGTAAAGGTTAATTGCAATTAAAGAAGATAGTTATAAGAGAAAAGATTCCTTAATGCCAGTTTATCAACTTCTTACTATTCTTGTTTTCTTGAAGATGTATTCCCTCAGGTAGCTATTAAAACAAGCCACCTTCATATTCTTGCCCATGACAAAACAGCCCAGTTTTTGTGAAATTTTGAGTCATTTTTTAAAGTTTTTTTTTTCTTTTAATTATTTTATTAAGATGCTTCTGGTATTGGGAAAAATAAGTCAGGTCTAACAACTCTCAAGATGCAAATGATATTTCCAACTTCAGAATCCTACACAACTGTAATATTTCCTATAGATTCTAATTGCAATGATTAAATTAATGTTGAAGGTAATAATACAATTTATAAATCTAATTTGCATTAGCATACTATAATTTTAAGTAAAATTCTTTAATTTTAATTTGAATTAGCATTACCACCTTTAACCCCCTCTTTATGATTTATAAATATAAACAATGGTAACAACAAATGGTAAGCTTAGATTTAAATAAGAATTTAAAAAAGAAAGAAAGAAAATGGTAAACAGTTTCAACTATAATTGGCAAGAAAATAATCTTGTAAAAAAATGCTTTTTAAACAATAATTTCAATTTTTTAACAAAAAAAACTCCTTAAACAATTTTAAACATATAAAATTCTAAGATAATAAAACAGAAGTTTAATAATTTTCATAAAAATATATGAAACTCAATAGAGGGTGCTAAGAATATACTACTGCACCTCCCTGCAGATATGAATATACCAAAGGAACTATGCAATACTGACTCAATAACTTACATAAAAAAAATTCTAGTTGAGAATTCTACACTATTGCATATTCAACTTCAAACAAATTACATTTATAGCGTAGGTTTCTACGGTCAGTCTCTACTAAAATTAAAATGAGTGTTTTACTTTGAATGAGTGCCAAAAATCAAAGGAGAGTCAATGAAACCTCGAGATTATGACATCTGCAAGGGACACATGTCAACATTTTAAGCTCTCATAGGACATACCTTAGATTTTCCTATGCTGTAAGGGTAAACATTAATGGCAATATTAGTATTAACACTCCAGATCATCTGGAGGATTTTCCATTGGACATTTTGTTTTTAAAGCATTACAAGGACCATTCTCAATAGTCATAAACATAATAAAAATATGAAGATTGATGATGAAAAATATAAATATTACAGAGAATATTACACCCTGATACCTGTTGACAACAATGAAAAAGGTAATCCTCACACACCTGAAGACACCAATAAATCAGGTGACTTAATACAGTCGACTCTCGATAACTCGAATTCCTCGATTTTTTTCGAATCCCCTTCATTTCCCTATAGTGTTTGCCTTAATTATTACCTCTATAAGTCAAATATTTCAAGATCAAAACCTCGATTAGACGAATTTATTTTGTATTTGGAGTCATGGTCAACCTCTATAAGTCGAATTTTTGATTCCATCCCCTCTATAACTTCGAGTTATAGAGGGGCCTACATAATCAGTTGACTGACAATTGACAATACCATACATTAGTAGAGTAGTAGAGTTCTCACATGTCATAGTCATACAGTAAAGTCGCATATAATTGCTTCCCCTTCTTTCGAGTATTCGGAATGCCACCAAATACTTTTATCAACTATCCTAAAAATTCTGGAAAAGTAATGATGATGCAGCAAGTGGATTAGCAAAATATGTATATAGTTTTTGTTTAATACCCTGTATTTCTTGGTACTGGTTTATTATTTAAGTAGGAACCTCTATAACTCAAAGTTGGTTATTTTAGACCTCAATATCTCGAACCTCGATTAGTCGAAAAACTCGACAACTCGAATTTTTCTATTTACCCCTGAAGTTCGAGTTATCGAGAGTCGACTGTATT